>BQNB010135903.1:0-18087 GCA_026074375.1 Tanacetum coccineum
CCCAACTACCCTATAAATACCCCCTAAAACTCTAGGGAATTTTATATCTTCAAACATATTACACACACTCTCTCTAAATCAATTGGAGAGAAGGAAGGAATGGTGAGGATCTTAGGATACGATGATCCAAACACCCCTTTGATCCACCATATCACCACCACCACCATAGCCACGAATTTCCAGAGGTCCACCACCATTTATAAACCTCTAGTCATCACTATTACATAACCTAAACTCATCACTCGAAGGATTTACACCAAATTGTTCCGAGTCACCACCATAAACCTTGTTGCCAAACACTCTATTTGGTGACACATTGCGGATTCCCTGAAGAGACGTGATATATCCCTGGGTTAATTTAGTAGCATAGGTTGTTGGTTGATCATGGATACTTGGGTTGTTGGATTAGAGATTGTTTTGGTTGGAATATTGGTTTTGGTACTTTATAGTCTAATTACTCACATAAACGGATTTGGTACATTTCTTTACTAATAATATTAATATGTTGCTGAGTTTATTTATGTTTGTTATGTTGGTTATTGGTTTGGTCATGATATGATTGTGTATTGTTACTTGGACGATATGTGCATAACTTGTGAATATGAATGCTTCTGAATTTGATATTGTTTTACTTGGATCGTTATTTATCTTTTGATTTGCCATTGCAATAGATAGAGGTCAAAAGGCTATATTGTCTTAATGAATTTCGCGTTGTCTGTCAATAACAATTTGGTGCTAATCTTGTGAGAGTTGATTAGTAAATTTATAAATAACCCAAGTAGAATAATGTTTAAGACCCTTCCTTATGTTGACCGACTGGGTTAGGAGGAATTCATATGTATGCATATTTGATATTGTCCCTTGCTTGCTTTGTACACACGTTTAGGCTATTTGATCCATGACAATCATTTAGCTTTATTACTTGATAAACAATCTATGAATTGCTACAAATCCCGTGGAACGACCTGGACTTACCTAATACTATATTACACTTAAATAGGGTATACTTGCCCGAATGTTGTGTTTTTAGTCAAAATTGGTATTTCTAGTTATTATAAATTTAAAGATTGGATTGGTGGTTGGCATCTTATCAGTTGGGGAGGTGATATATATTTGGATCAGTACATTACATGTGGTAGAATACACATGCTTGGCGTTCTGGTTTGTGTCATATCTTTCAGAATTCAACAGAGCCCTTAAGAGCCCCGGGAAGTTTCGTTTCTCTTATATTTATTTTTCCCGTTTGTCCAACTTTTAAGTTATTTTCTAATTATGCATAATGCTCAACTTAAGTGTGGGGGGAAAATAAATTGAAAAATTAGACTCATTATTAAAAGTATAAACTTTTTTTCGCTCTCTGTAATCTAAAAATCTAATTTATTTTTAAATCTTTTGCCACTTAGGTTAATATATAAGAATAAAACATAGTAAAAAAATATTAAAAATTAAATAAAGTTTTGAAATCAGAGATGTATCCCGATTGATAAAGCAGATTGACTCGGGATCGATGACATTACTTGCGCATTTATACCAATCACCCAAAAAGAATGTGAGGTTCGCCTTTAAATCTTATGAAGATGATTTTTGCCTTTAGCTTTCTCGAGTTAAGGTTTGAAAGCAGCTGCAAGTGTCTCATCCGTCGTTACGGCTGTGTATTTGTAGTTTTGTCGCCTTTTCTGGAGCATTGGTATCGGATTAAAAATTATATGAGTGTGTCGGTGATTTATTGATTCTAGAACTTGTTCTTGAAATCATTACGAGATTGCAGTGAGATCACATTCCCGTGATAAAGGTATTTTTATGTGATAAAGAGGCAACTTAGGATTTAACCCAAATAGCCATTCTATTATAATATTATTCTTTTAGCTAATTACACTGATTAGCTAACCACCCAAATAAAACCCTTATGTTAGCACTCATCTTTAGTACTAGATACCCTTAGTTTAAACTGCTGAGCCATTCTATTCATTTTTTCTCATACACTAAAATAAATGAAAAAAAAATATAACCTTTAGCCTAGCCTTACCCCTCGTCGAAAGTCCCTATGATTGGTTGCTGGTTGCTTGGTATGATTGGTTGATTTTTGCTCATAGTTTGCTCGCACTTTGTTATGAGGGTTGTACCATTCTAACGAAGATCAAGAGTGCACACTTCGTGTTTCGTATTTTTTATGATGTACACTTATATTAAGTGTGTGAGAATTGTTAGTTGTTTAAATGAGGGTGGATTGAAAAAAGAAAAAAGAAAAAAAAATGATGAAAAAAAGAGAAAAGTGATGAATAAGAGTTGGATTGTTGTTGGCATTTGTGACGTATTGATATATTATGATATGTGCCAGATATATTGATGAGAGGTTGAGTTGTTCGATGCCTCACAGGTTTATGGATTGTCGTAACTAGCAACATTTGACTTGACGATCAAATTATATTATAAAACCAATTCTAGTATATATTTCCCAAGCCTTATCCACACCTTAGTTCAACCCTTAGCCTAACGTTTACAACCCAAATAAAAGTCCTCTTTTGATATTTATACCTGGTGCTTACGCCTTGTCGAGTTTTGTTTCTTGTACAAGCCTATGGAATAGAATGATCATGGTCCGGAGCAAATTGAGTGTGATTATCCCCTTTTAACCCCTCTAGTTACATCACATACAGTGTTTTGATGAATTATACATTCCCTTATTCTGAGGTGCTTAGTCAGTTATTATAGCCTTGAGAGATCTTTGGGTATTGTCCAAACATCTCTATTTTCACATATATAAAAAATCCAAAAAATATTTTTCATAATTCTATGTTTTGTTTTGTAAAGCTTATGTATTTTTCACCCTTGAAATTTTTTATTTGCTTGAGTGCAAGCAAAACCCTTAAGTGTGGGGGGGGGGGGGGGTGGGTGGGGTTGCTTGCCCCTTTATGCACTTATTTTGTTACAAAAAACCTAAAATATGTTTTAAAAAATTTCACACCCAATATTTTTTTTAGATTAAAAATAAAAAATATCAAAAATTTAAAATTGCTATATATGAGTATATAATATATATATATATATATATATATATATAATATATATGATATATATATATATTAATTTTCCATGGTTTTGTCACCTATGACCTGTTTATAAAATTTTTTTTCCTTAGATTGCTTGAGGGCAAGCAAGTTTTTAAGTGTGGGGGGATGTGATAACAGCTCAAATTATACATGATTTATATGGCGTTATCAATAATTATATAATACATATATAAATATATTAATATAAATATAATATATGATATATATATATAATTGGTTTATTTATAAGAACATTGTATAGAATTAGAGTAAAATTTGCTATTGTAGGTTCTTTCAGGGATATGTCGTGCCAAAAAAACACGAAGAAATGAAGCTTAAACGAAGAAAAGACTCAAGTTGAATGCTTCCCGACACCTGTTCACTGTTTTGATCATAACTCGGTCATATGAACTCCGTTTTAGTTGGTTCAAGCGGCCGCGCGAGCAGTATTCAATTATCTACAACATGAAAAAGGGCCAACTGCTGAAAACGAACCAAAGTACGCCGCACTTATGCAGAAAGTGCGTGCGCACTTTCATCATACCACACCAGAACTGAAAAGTCCCTTAAACAACCCAAAGTCGGCGGTTTTACCCCAAATGCGGCGCACTTTTTGAGGCTTGGAGAAATTAAGCAATAATTGAAGTGTGCATTAACTTCCATATTGTGGCGCACAAATAATTGGTGCGGCGCACTTTAACCCCCGAATAGCCTATAAATGACCCTCGGGCTCTTCCATTTCCATATACTCTCACTACACAATCTCATATATCCACACACACACTCTATAAAATTTAGTTTGGAGAGGAGGAAGGAGTGTTATGGTCTTAGGACCCAATGATCCAACACCCCCTTAATACCGCCCACACACCTACCATAAAACCACCACCATAACGCGATAAATTTCCCAGTTCTAACAGCATATCAAGGACCACATACCATCCATTTTTCCAGAATCTAAACAGTTATTACTTTGATTCTTAGGAATTCCTCACAAATTCATTTTTAAGAATCATTAACCATAAACCTTGTTTACCAAAACACTCTATTTAGGAGATACTTTGTTGGAATTTCCAGAAAGTTATGTGACGTATTTCCTTGTTATATCGTCTCAGTAGCATTTGGTGTTGGTTGATCAAGGAATTGTTTAGTTTTTGGGTTGATGGTTGTTTAGTGTCGAAATATTAGTATTGATATTTTGTTCTTATAATGTGAAACATGATAGATATTGATGACTTTTTGCAATGATTTATAATATACATGTTTAATGAATTTGAATGTTATCTTTTACTTGGATCATTGTTTATCTCTTGATATATCTTGCAACTAGCTTCAAGGCCCGCTCGATAGGCGGCTAGCTTCAAGACTTATTATGAAAGAACAAAATGTAGCTTTAAACTTATCGTCTCTATAGATTGTTTTGGGGGATTTTGTGTTGAACCATAATTTTGTTGAAAAGAAATTTAATGATGATATTATTATGTCTTTTAGAAATTGTGATGATGAATTTTTTTTGTGAAATTTAACTACCAGAATTAAAAATTAATTGTAGCAATTTCCTAGGAGGTATGTTGCTTGCCTTTGATAAAAAACAATGCAGGCCCATACCACAACGGCTAGGTAGTTTAACCATACCTACTTAAAATATAATATTAGTAGAAAAATGTTAATAAACAAACCAAAAATGATATTCTCAAAGACGATTGTAATCTGTCTAAGAATATCATCTTAAGAATAAGATAAACAACATAAGTAGCATTACATAACAGAGATATAAAAAACTATAAAAATTCTAAAAATTACATAACATAAAAGATAGAAACGGTCTTATAAAATCAAAACGTGTACTTTTAAGACAATTTTCTACACGAAAGACCATCCTAGAGGTGCCTCTATCGTACTCCAATACCAAAGGATTCTCATACGTCACTCTCATATGAAACATCATAACAATGTGGTAATATGGGTTTCTAATGGTTCATAAAAGGGTTTACTCATTTGAATATTTCTTTACATTATTTATAACACTACCTTCATTGTTTCAGTAGATGATTCGAACACCTTGTACGCAATACATTATTTCTAGCAATGATAAAAACAAATTAGATATTGGGACATAGAACTTATAAACTATGAATTAAATTTAAAAACTTGTTGTTCTTGATAAATTACATTTACTCCAAAACCTTAACTTGTGCTTGTTAATCTTTCCACCAAGCTCTTGGATGATACACATCAGTGGTACTGATTACAACCTATAAACACAGTAATTCAAAAGCATAACACTAAATTTAATATAGAAAATCAGCAAAGAACTTAATGATACCACAAACACAATGTATAAACTTCACCTGTGCATATGCATTTCTATTGGTATACTCCGTTACACCAATAATTGTATGTGAGCTCCAAAATGATTATTTCTTATCTTCAGCGATACCCCCATCAATTGCCAAGTGTGTTTCTTGCGAATAATTTTGTAGTAACGGTATAATTGACACATGAAACCGTGAATACCTTGAATGATGAAATTAATACCTTATATTATGTCCATAACTTCATCCCCAACGCACGTGCAAAATTGGAATACAACTAGATGGGAGTATTTATCATACAAACACAACTTTTCAAATAGCTAACCCTTCAAATGTACTCCAAAGTATAGCTACATATATTCTATATTTAGGAAGATTAATCTAACTGTATCTATAAACTGAAAGGCATGTATATTTCCATACAATACAAACTTTTCACTTAGCATGAAAGTGAACTCCTCAACACTCCATTCCACAAACTAACCAAGCCAGGCGTGGCCATGCCTATGACTCAAGATCGATTCACCTCCTAAATTTCCACTTTCCTATTAAAGAAAATATCCGACATTCCTTCGTGAACCCGGACCAAGACAATTCTTAAATCATTCTCAATTCTATTTTTTGGCCATGTGGTTCTGTAAACAACATTAGTCATAGCACCACTTAAATGGACTACTTTTAATTTGCTTGTGCCGAATACATCTCCCATTATAATAAGTAACTTCATTAGTTCTTCAGATTGCGCCCCTTTAGTGAATGCATTAGTCTTAATCGCCATTTTGATAGATCAAAAGTGATGATCTTTACTTCTTTTAATATTAATATATGCAAAAAAGAGTAACTAATTAAACCGCTTAAACTATCTTAATCATAATTCCATAAAAATGGCGTCAGCAAGTTCAGTAAAGTTCAGAACAAGTAATTTTTGTATGGCGGTTTCAAACCCAGCCTGTTTGGTTACTGGCCACCCCCCCCCCCCACCCCACCCCCCCCCCCCCCCCCCCCCCCCCCCCCCCCCCCCCCCCCCCCCCATTGTGAGTAATGACAGTCTGTGTGGCTTGACCTTCTGGAATTCCTGGATCTGCCAAAAATGCAAGTTCCTCCTCATGTAGAATTTGACCACTTGCTTGAGCTTGTACCAACAACACTTTATCCTTAAACCAAGAATCATCCCGTTTCCTCTTAGGTTTAGTGCACTGTTTGGACATGTGGCCTTCCCCTTTGCAGTTGTAACAGATAACAGTCCTTTGTTTCCCAGAATTGCTTCCACTTGCTCCTGGAGTGTATGTCCTTGTAGTACCCGCAGCTAAAGACGTTTGTCTCCCCTGAATTGGTTGTAAGGTCACTCTTCCATTATTAATGGTAGCTTGTTGCCTAGGGTTGACGAATTCCTTAACTGATTATTAGTAATGGGGTAGCGGGAAGTGACAAAGGCAGTCAAGAAAGACATCATGTGATTGATGGCATCAATGGGATCATCACCTTTCTGGAACACTAGAACAATTAGACCTGAGTCTGGTTGGGAAAATTCAGATTGTTGGTTAACTGTGGGAGCATATTCCAATTGAGGGATGGATGATGATGGAGAATAAACGTTGTGGTGAACTGATGATTGATAATCATTGGATGGTAAAGTGATTGAAAGAGGTGTTGATGATTGATGAGTTGAGTATTGTTGAGACTGATAAGGTGATCCATACTGTGGAGACTGATATGGTGAAACTTGTGGTTGAAATTGAGTGTTTTGGTAAGAGTTTTGATGAGTTTGATAAGAAGACTGGGTCATGTGATGGGTTGCAATTAAAGCAAGCGGATCTGAGTTGCGTTCATGCATTAAACGAACCTCATTTGCATGAAATTCATGTTGTCCCAAGTAATCATGAAGCTAGTCAACATTAGTTGTATGCAAATCCCAAACCAGTTTGACATCTGTCATAAATTTGCTCCACTCAGGAGGAAGAGTGTTCAAAAACTTGGTGTTCACTTGAAATTGTTCCAGTTTCATATTGTAGATGTTCATGTCATTGAGTAGCAATGAAAATCTCAAGTAGAACTCACATAATATTTCCCCCTTCTTATAAGCAAACTTATCGAATTCATCATAAAGCTTACACTCTCTTTCTTGTTTCGTCAATGAAGTTCCTTGCATGAGAAGTTGAATTCTTGCCTAAAGTTCCTTGGTGACTTTATGATTGCTAACCAATGCATAGACCTCAGGTGGTAGTCCTTGGAGAATGATATTTGTGGCTTTGATATCACAATCAGCTTGAATTGCTTCCGGAGTGGATAACTTAGAATATTTCTTTGGTCTTATCACTCCATTTTCTTCAAGAATCATTATTCCATGTTGTCTATTCATCATATATAGCTCAATTATGCTTTTCCAAGAATCATACATATCTTTTTCCAACATGGGTGGACGATTGTCAGCACCCGAAAGAATTGCTTTGTCCGCAAGAGTCGTCATTGAGAAATTTGTATGTTAAAAGATTATTGTCGGATCAAACGGTGGTAGAAAGAAATTGTGTTTGATTAAGGTGTCTTTTAAGTATTTGAATTCTTGAAACTACACGGGATTTTACAATTCTTGACAAAACTGGGAAAACAAGTTAATGTTTCACGGTATTTTATAAGTCAAAGAGATAAACCGTATAATTTAGAAATTTAAGTTGTTCGGTTTCGATTAAACTTGACTAGTTCGGTTCACACTGAAATAAACTAGTTTGGTTCTCAAAGAAAGTGACTAGTTCGGTTCTCAAAGAAAGTGACTAGTTCGGTTCTCAAAGAAAGTGACTAGTTTGGTTCTCAAAGAAAGTGACTAGTTCGGTTCTCAAAGAAAGTGACTAGTTCGGTTTCCACTTAAATGACTAGATCGGTTTGCACTGGAAGTGACTAGTTCGGTTACAACTGAGATGACTAGTTCGGTTTGCACTGGAGATGACTAGTTCGGTTCCAATTGAGATGACTAGTTCGGTTTGCACTGGAGATGACTAGTTCAGTTCCAACTGAGATGACTAGTTCGGTTTTCACTGGAGATGACTAGTTCGGTTTCAACTGAGATGACTAGTTCGGTTTGCACTAGAGATGACTAGTTTGGTTCCAACTGAGATGACTAGATCGGTTTTAACTCAAAACCCACTTTTTCAAAACTCAAAAAGACACGTTTTTGATGATTGTTTTCTGAAAATTTTTGTGCCAAAAGTGTTACTAAGCCTATAGGGACAAGAAAAATGACAACTTTAAGGTTTTTAAGCCGAAAATTTTAAAATCAAGATTTTGACCTTTATAAAGCTAATAAACACAAAAGACACAAAACTAAGAGATTTTTCTATGAATCTAAGCACACACACCTATATCCAAAGATACTATATCAAAGCTACCTATGTAGATGATCTTTTAGTGTGTAATTTAAGCTTAGAAAACAATAAAAAAATAAAAATGATGCGTTTTTTGGAAGAAAAACTCACGAACAAAAAAAAACACAAAATCTAAGCACACCACTCTATGGATCTTGATACCAATTGAAGACTAATCAAATAACATACAAGATGTGAGGGTAAAGAGAGAGTGGGTTGGATGAACACTTAGAGAGAGAAAGTAAACATAAGAGAACTTTGTATTATGTGTGTAAAATGAACAACCAACCACCTCTCCAAGGCATGGAGAGGTGTTTATATACTTACAATGAACAAGTGGCTTAGGCTTGCATGGGTTTATCTATGGGCCTTGCTAACTAACTATGTAAGTTTCCAAAAATTACTTAACGAGCTAACGACAGTTATCTATGGAAGCGACCGACACTTTCCTAGGAATTTCGTATTCCTAACAAAGATGATTTGATTGTCATACTTGTTTTCTTGGAAAGAAATATGACAAATTAGATTTTAAGAACTCTTTTTGAATGATTACCTAGCGAGGACAATATGTAATCAAATAAGGTTTTATGAATCCAAAATATAATCTTTAAAAAGTATACAAAAATGCTAGAATCCAAGTATGGATTAAAAGCACGCATCTAATGAGCATAATTTTAAGTTTAATTGTTAAATAAATCACTTGTTGGATTTGATTTTTAATTATAAATAAGTGATAACGCCTAAAATATACATGTTTTCTATGGCGTTATTTGTATATATTTTATCATTTTTTATGAACTTTCGATACTTAATAGCTTAAATTGCTTGCAGGTTTACTTGAAGACATCCAGAGGTTAAATACATCAAAATTAAATACTTACACGGTAAAGAACTCATCATTCAAGAAAAGATCAACAATCAAGCTCAAAGTGCCAAATGTGCGCCGCACTTACCATTTGTGCGCCGCACTTTCCTTCAAGTCAAAGACAGTCAAATTCACATTAACTCAACAAGTACGCCGCACAATTTCCTTTGTACACCACACTTTCCATCTGATATGAAGAATTAATGAAGACTTAAATGCTATTGCATTAACACCGCAAGTACGCCACACATATTTTCTTGTGCGCTGCACTTATTCTATAGCATTTAATTTCCCTGCATTTAATTACCAAGTGTGCCGCACAAACTTTTGTGCGCACCGCACTTTCACCCGAATTTCAGCCTATAAATAGAGCCTCAAAATCTCTCATTTTTATATCATCACAAAAACAAAAACCATATCCCCCACTCTTCAATCATCCCACACAAGCCCTTTTTCTCCAAGCATAAACACCATATCTTTTGGAGATTCAAGATCAAAGAACCAAGAACGAGGAAGAATATCATACTAGTTTAATCAAAATAATGAAGTTTGTTATTGAAGCAAGTTATGTTATGAACACCTTAGCCATGAGAGGCTAAATCTCTCATGACTACTCGGTGATGTTATGATAATGAATAAGCGTTTGGTATGATCATGATCTCCTTAAACTCAAGCTTATGTTGCAACTCTATTATATCTTATCTTGTCAGTTTTGCTTATCATCTTAGATTATATAATCATACCGGTATAAGTCAAAAGACCCGTTATGATCTATGTAGTTTTAAAGATTTGTCTATGATCTTTATCGTGTGTGACGAGAAATCCACTTTAATAAATTGATAAACAAAATAAGCTTTAATATATTAGTAACTAGATTATTTGAGTGACACATTTGGT
The DNA here is from genome assembly GCA_026074375.1 of Tanacetum coccineum. Taxonomy (NCBI): domain Eukaryota; kingdom Viridiplantae; phylum Streptophyta; class Magnoliopsida; order Asterales; family Asteraceae; genus Tanacetum; species Tanacetum coccineum. Next base: position 10,484 of record BQNB010135903.1, read on the forward strand.
CTAGTCAACTAAATATAAGTCTTGAGTTAATCAAGTTAGTTTGTGAAAATGTTTTCTGACGAGAAATCCTTTTTATAAATTAAGGTTCCATTTTTGAGGTCAATATCATTACCAATACTCATAAATTATTTTCAACTATCCGAGTAGTCATCTTTATTATCAATGGTACAACAAAAGTTACTTTTAAAATTGTTAAAGTCTATTTTTCTTTCTGATTATTTGAACTCTACTCAAATCCTTGTGGAACGACCTAGTCTACCTAAAAAGATTATACTACATACGCGGGTTATACTTTTACCCGTGTGTTTCCTTATAATAAAATTGGTATTTTCAGTCATTATAAATTTAAAGCTTTTAAACACATTAAAGTTTTTGACGCCGCTGCCAGGGATTTTTTAAGCTGTTCTGTAGTCAACTCTGGAAAATTATTTTAACTCATCCTCTTTTCAAAAATCGCCGTATAGTTTCCCGGCAAACTGAGCTAAACAAATTCTCCCTTGGATGCATACACGTGCTTCTAATTCTGAACTTGTTGAACCGCTACCTGAACCTGAACGTACTCTGAATCGAAGACTTCGTCGACGAAACAGAAGAGTTCCATTCAATCAAAGAAACAACCCACCTCAAAACCTGAGAATTGTCTATCCGCCAATTCTCAACATCAACAACTTTTGTCACTTTCTCGTTATCCTTGAAAATCTTTATCCCATGGATGATGAATCTATGTGGGCTGCTGATCGTGTTGTCGCTCCGATTCCTGGTTCCACAATCAGTATTCCAGAAACTGCAAATGAATTTGCTATTGAAGATAACCACTTAACTCTTGTCAAAGGAAACCAATTCGACGGTAGAACCAAAACCGATCCTCATAAACACATTCATGAATTCCTCAGAATCTGCGATATGTTTAAATACAGAGATACCAAAAATGAAGCTGTCCGTCTCATGATGTTTCCCCTATCACTAACTAGAGAAGCAAAAACATGGCTGGACAAGCTCAATGAAGGAAAACTTGGGATGAACTTCGAACTGCTTTCATTAGCCGATTCTTTCCCCCAGCTCTTTTCGACCGAATCCTCTGAGAAATCCGTTCCTTTTCTCAACATGAAAATGAATATTTGACCGATGCTTGGCTTCATATAAAAGAAATGCTCCAAAATTGCCATGGTCATAACCTTTCCAAAGGTAATATTATCAAAATATTCTATCATGGTCTCAGGGAAATAACCCAAGAAGTTTTGAATGCCGCAGCCGGTGGTATTTTCCTCTATAAAACACCAAATCAAGCTTATCAGCTTCTCGAAGATAAAGTCTTACTCAAGCTCGATTGAGCTAAAAAATAAAAAACCAAAACATCTCTTAAGAAAACTGTTGCTTTCGCCGATAAAGGTAGCAGTAATACCGATACTGACAAAATTATGGCCCAAATGGAAGCCATGACCATAAAGATGGATGCTCAATACAAAGAACTCCAATCTTGTGCTAAAAAAACAAAACCCGGTCTTGACGATGATGACATACCCGTGTCTCGTGAAGAAGAGGCAAAATTCATGCAAACTTTCCGTAAGACTCATTTTTACAATGATTACCGCGACCGAGGCTCTAATCGCGATAATTGGAGTTCAAGCGGACGAAATGATTACAACCTAGACAACTACCGATCCAACACCGATGATAAACCTTACGATCTTCAGAAACAATTCAATAATTTCATAAAGTCCCAACAATCAACCAACGCCTTTGTCAAAGAAACATTCATGGACCTTAAAACTCAACTCGAAACAGTAGCCAAAAATCATCAAGCTTCAATCCAGAATCTTGAAAATAAGTTCGACAGACTCGTTGACAAGCAATCTGGTCGACCTTCTGGATCTCTTCCAAGTAACACTCAACCAAACCCAAAAGGGCACAACCCCAAAGCTTATCAACCACCACAATCTCGTAATGAGCATGTGAATGCCGTATTCACAAGAAGTGGTAAATTCTATAACCCACCAGTTAACCTAAATGATCAACAAGACAATTCTAAAACCCCTATCAATTTTGATAGTGATGATGAAGACGAAGAACCTACACCACAACCAAAAACTCAACCCACCAAACCAGTCAAAGAAACTCCGTTACCCAAACCATACAAACTAAAAATCTCATATCCTCAACGTTTAAGGAAAGAGAAAATGGAAGCCCAATACGAAAAATTTCTCAGCATGATCCGAGCCGTCCGAATCAATGTACCTCTTGTCGACGTCTTAGCCGGAATGCCTAACTATGGAAAATTTCTCAAAGAACTCATAAGCAACAAGCATAAAATAGAATAAATTTCTACCGCTTTTCTTAGCGATGAAAGTTTAGCAATGATCAAGAATAAAGTTCCACCAAAACTTGGAGACGCCAGAAGTTTCCTTATTCCATGTAATTTCAACAAAACTTTCTCCTGTAATGCCTTAGCCTATCTTGGTGCTAGCATTAACCTTATGTCGTATTCGTTATATGCGAAACTATCTCTTGAAACTCTTAAAACTACCAAAATGAGCGTAAGATTAGCCGACAGATCGTTCCAATACCCTGTTGGAATAGCTGAAAATATGCTCATTGAAGTTGGTAAATTCACTTTTCCTGCCGATTTCGTTATTCTTGAAATGGAAGAAGATAGTAAAGTTCCCCTCATCTTGGGACGACCCTTTCTTCACACTGTTGATGCAGTTATTCGAGTTAAACAGAAACAACTCAATTCTGGAGTTGGGACTGAATAAATAATCTTTAATATCGACTCTGTAATGAAACACTCTTACTCAAACGATGATACCTGTTTTAGTATCCATGTTATTGATGAAATTTTAGAAGAAGATCTCGATGCTCTTCTAGACGAAGGTAGTAAAATCCTCCATTCCATCGAAGGAACCCTTCTGGAAGAAGAAATCTTTGCTGAATTCGATGAATTCATAGCAATGGCCAAAGATAAAAAATCTGAATATGAATCCGATACCGAAGAACAACCATTCGAGAAAATCACCATCAATACAGATTATAAAATCAAGACATCCCTTAAAGAACCTCCTACGGATCTTGAACTTAAACCCCTTCCTGATAATCTGGAATATGTATTCCTGGAAGAACCCTCTTTTCTTCCTGTTATCATATCATCTCAGCTTTCCAAAGAAAAGAAAAACAAACTTGTATCCGTCCTTAAGAAATACAAGGAAGCTTTTGCCTGGAAAACAACAGACATTCCTGATATTTGCCCATCGTTCTGCAAACACAAGATACAACTTCTAGATTACAAGAAACAAAGAAGGTTGAACCCAAATATGCAAGAAGTTGTTAAGAAAGAAATTGTGAAACTCTTGGATACCAGTATTATTTATCCAATTGCCGATAGTACTTGGGTTAGTCCTATTCACTGTGTACCAAAGAAAGGTGGTATTACAGTCATCACCAACAAAAATGATGAACTTGTCCCAACAAGAACCGTTATGGGTTGACGAGTATGCATCGATTATCATAAATTTAATGAAGCAACCGCAAAAGATCATTTCCCTTTGCCATTTATGGATCAAATGTTAGAAAGACTCGCAGGGAATAAGTATTTCTGTTTCCTCGATGGTTTTTTTTGGATATTTTCAAATTCCTATCGATCCTAATGATCAAGAAAAAACAACGTTCACATGTCCTTTTGGAAAATACGCTTATAGGCGAATACCTTTCGGACTATGTAATGCTCCTGCCACATTCCAAAGATGCATGTTGGCAATCTTTAATGACATGATCAAAGAATCAGTCGAAGTATTCATGGATGATTTCTCTGTCTTTGGAAACTCTTTCAACAAATGTCTAAACAATCTCGATAAAATGCTCCAGCGTTGTAAAGATGCTCATCTTGTCCTTAATTGGGAAAAATGTCACTTCATGGTCAAAGAAGGAATTGTGCTTGGACACAAAGTGTCCAGTGCAGGACTTGAAGTCGACAAAGCAAAGATCAACGTAATCTCAAAACTTCCACCCCTACTAATATTAAAGGTATTAGAAGCTTTCTTGGACATGCTGGTTTTTACTGACGTTTCATTAAAGATTTCTCGAAAATTGCTCGACCTCTAACTAAATTGCTTGAAAAGGATACTCCATTTGAATTCGATGACGAATGTTAAGAAGCATTCGAATTATTGAAGGATAAACTCACATGTGCTCCTATGATCATAAGCCCAAACTGGAATCTTTCGTTTGAACTTATGTGTGATGCAAGTGATTTTGCAGTTGGAGCTGTCTTAGGTAAAAAAGATGGTAAAAATTTTCACCCGATCTATTTTGGACGTAAAAATCTTAATCCAGCTCAACAAAAATACACTGTAACAAAAAAAGAACTTATGGCTATAGTTTTTGCATTCGATAAATTAAGATCCTATCTTATTCTATCAAAAACTATTGTTTACACCGATCATTCAGCTATTAAGCATTTATTCAAGAAACAAGATGCTAAACCACGCCTTATTCGATGGATTCTACTTCTGGAGAAATTCAAAATATAAATCAAAGACATAAAAGGTATAGAAAATGTCGCTGCCGACCACTCGACCCGAATTGAAAATGACGAAATAAGTAATGACAGTGAAGTCGATGATAACTTTCCCGAAGAAACTCTTATGGAAATCAACACCAAAGATGAACCATGGTTCGCAGATTTTGCAAACTACTTGGTAGCTGATATTATACCAAAAGGGATGACGTATCAACAAAAGAACAAATTCTTCTCTGACGGAACCTTACCTTTTCAAAGTATGCTCTAACGGAATGATCAGACGCTGTGTATCTGGACCAGAAACCCAAACAATTTTAGATCAATGTCACTACAGACCAACCGGTGGAGATTATGGACCAAATGTAACCGCTAAAAAGGTCCTAGATTCAGGTTTTTACTGGCCAACAATCATAAAAGAAGCTCATACTCTAGTTTAAATTTGTGAAGCATGTCAAAAGACGGGAAATATATCGAAACGTGATGAGATGCCCTTAAACAACATTCAAGTATGTGAAATTTTTAACATATGGGGTATCGAATTTATGGGACCGTTCTCGAAATCATATAAATTTAAATACATTCTTGTCGTTGTTGATTACGTATCTAAATGGGCCGAAGCTCAAGCTTTACCAACCAATGATGCCCGAGTAGTTGTCACCTTGTTGAAGAAAATATTCTGCCGTTTTGGAATGCCCAAAGCTCTAATCAGCGACCGAGGTACTCACTTATGCAACAAATAATGGAAAGAACCATGAAAAGATATGGAGTTAACCACCGTTTTTCCACATCATATCATCCTCAAACTAGTGGTCAAGTTGAAAACACGAACAGAGCTCTTAAAAGAATTCTTGAAAAAATTGTTAAAGACAATCCTGCTATTTAGTCAAGAAAATTTGATGATGCTTTGTGGGCTTTTCACATTGCCTACAAAACACCTACCGGTACCACACCCTACAAACTCATATATGGAAAAAACTGCCACTTACCATTTGAAATTAAACACCGTGCATACTAGGCTCTGAATAATTGCAACCCAGATCTCATCGCCACTTGATGTGTCATTGTGAGTAGGTATTTTATGTATCAAGTTTTACTATTTATTTTATGCCGACCATACCTAAAAACAACACTCTAAAGGGCAGTGTACCCGGTCAAGATGTAGCTTCGTTGGTAAGTAGGGTCTCGATCACTAAGAGCGAGAGGTTTAATATCTAATTTATCAATATTTTAGTTATCTAATTTATGCAAAACCTAAGATAATGATAAAGGGGGGTTCAGCTTGAGAGACTGGCACGAGTTTGGTATCTAAACTAAGGGTTTGATGACAAGTAAAGCAATAAACACACACAAGAAGATTAACAAACGATAGAGAAGCGGTCAAATACTAATATAAGGAAAACATATCAACCATGAATAATCTGATAAAACGCATGTTTGTTTATTAGTGCAATGATAATCTTATCTCGAAGTAGCATATCATTCTTAAGACTTAGGCGGTACTTCAACCTAAGACCTAGACACGAACAATCCTGTCACAATTAACGTACCCGCATAAAGCATCATTCTTGTTGATTATAATCTACCTTAGGTGATTAATAATGAAATCTTATTAAACCCTAGCCCATTGGGACTTTACCCACTTACATGCAAATATAGAGAGCCATCCCGGACTCTTAGCCTACGCCCACACAACACCGAAGTTGCAGCGCATTAAATATGTAGGACTAGACCCAGTTGAATGATAGGTCACATACAAGCACGTAAACAAGTATAAAATGGTAAACATAATCAAACAATCAACGATAAATTAAGACAATCAAGATAAACAAACCAAACATTAAATCTTCTTAAACATGGCTGAGCCCATAATCATTGTAAAAACACACACGGTTTGATATATAAACGATTAAAATAAAGAAACCTCAATCGAACGCGTATTCGATTGTGCAAGGATTACAAGAGTTTTCTTATGATCTTGAGGCTCATTTTTGACCTTCTTGGATCTTCTATACGTCTAAGAATCGACTTGGTGGTTTAGGGATTTTCTTGCATACCTAAAACAAAGTTTAGGGATTGGTATTTATAGAGTCTGGAAATGGGGTCGATACGCCGTATTGAATGCAGTCAATACAGCGTATAAGGAAATTCCTTAATGGTTATTAATTATCTTTGATCATGAATTAAATGCTGATTTCCTTGGAGTGAGGACCAAGTTTAGGATTGATTGAATGTTTGATCACGGATTGAATGCCAGAATTAATTATAGGATTATTATTTGTTGACTGCATTAAATGCAATATCTCTGACGTTTTATTAAATAAGAATATTTAATAAATTATTTAACATTTTATTAGTGACGTTTGTTGAAGACGCAAATATTCGAGTAAAAGGATCATTTTACGGACAGGTTTATCAGAAATATACAAAATAAATAATAAACGTTTTAAATAAATTTTATAAAACGTTTACGAAAATTAGTCGAGTGAATACTCATTTTTATCAGAAAAATGATTTAGAAAACAATGGCGAAAGTTTCGTGCGTTGAATCATCCGTTAAGTCGCTCAAACGAGTCCCGAACCAATAATTGTCAAAACTATATTAAAAATTTACATAATTCACCCCAAACTTTTGAGATTTGTCACTTTTGGTTATAACTTTTTATATATATATAAAAAGTTTATACACAATTTCATATTTATCAAAAAAATAAACACACACTTCACCACTCACCTCTCTCTCCCTTTATATTTTCCGGCGAGCTTCCGCCGGCCACCTGCCACCGCCGTCGGTCACCACCTTCGGCCACCGAAAAACTTTTCCGGCCGAGTTCAAAAATGTTGCTCGTGACCCGATCTACCCGATCCCCTTTACCACGCGCCTCCACGCGCCATATCCCCCCTCTTTTTGATGCCGACGACAGCTACCACCACAATAATATTATAAGGGGTGTTTGTTTTATTGGTTGTAATCAAAGAAAGGGGTGTTCGTTGGTTGATGGATATCACAGAAACCACTGACTGGCTGGATTCACACCGTAAATATATATAATATATAACAAAATATAAAATATATAATTAAGTGTAAAAACCA
>BQNB010135904.1:0-18087 GCA_026074375.1 Tanacetum coccineum
TATATTTCTCTTGGTTGAGAAGTATTTTGGAAAGAATTCTTACGAGATTAATATAATACGTATATTAAATTTGACTACACCATTAAGCATCATATTTTGAAAATTTCTTTGCTCATTTTGAAAATCTTGTTGTTCCTTTTTGAACTCATTCAAATTCTTTTGCAAATTATTCAAAGTAGCATCATTCGCTTTTGTGTAAGCCTCAAACCTTGAGTAAGTAACCGGAGCTTGTGTACTCGGGACTTGATAAGCTTGAGCTTGTTGTGATAAGCCCGAGTTAGCTCCATGGTTAACTTGATTGGTTTGGTTCACATTTCTATTCCCATTATACCCTTGGTTCCCATTGTATCCTTGGTTAGGTCTAGAAGCTTGTGGATTGGGTTGATTAAAGCCTGGTGGTCTCATTTGGTTTGCCAAGTTAGGAGCACGGTACCCGGAATTTCCATTTTGAACAAAATTACCAACCGATGCGGTTTGTTGAAATTGTTGGAAATTATCATGATAAACCGGGTACTCATAACCTCCTCTAGTCATTGGGCACACATTAAAACTATGATTACTACCACAAGTGGTACACCTTTCCTCAACCGCTTTAATCGGAGCGGGAGTAGGCACAAGAGCTTTCATCATGTTTTTCATCTCATTCATTTCATTCCTAAAGGTCAAAGTCATCTTATCCTCTAATGCTGCTGCCATTTGTTGGAACTCAAAGTTAGATGATGAAGAAGTGTAGAATTAGAAAGGAGGAGCATCCGTACTAACTCTTGGATCATTAGACGACTTCTAAGAATACGAACTTTTGACTTGCTTTAATTAATCGCTAAACCTTCTTGATGGCCCCATCTTTTGTCTAGAATTGCACTGCTGCAGATTAAGCATCTTGATCGTTTTGAATTCAAAGAGTTGTAAAAAGTATTCGGAGTTGCGTGACTGTTCCGAATGACACATGGGTGAGGGACATTGACGAAGGAGTCCTTTAAAACGTTCCCATGCTTCATTAAAGGCTTCGTTTGGTTTTTGGTAAAGGTTTTGATCCATTTCCGTTAGTAAGTGGTTTTTGAGGTGGAAAAAGTATTGGTTTATGAATTTTGAACAGGGTCTCGTTCCAGTGAGAATTGATTCTAGGAGGTTCCTTGTCTAACCAAATTCGGGCTTCACGTCTAGAGAAAAAAGGGAAAAGCAAATAGCTTAACCGAATGTGTTCGGAACTCTGGATGTCTAAACGATGATACGTGACCTTGTTAAAAATCGAAGGTGATTGTGAGGGTCTTGTCTACCCGTAAAACTTATTGCTTTGCACCAGATTGATTAAGGATGCTTAGCTCGAAAAATTATTAGCATTGATAGGTTGGAAACAACTATAGCATCTTCTACCCCTCGATGGGGGCTTGTAACATTTGGGCCATTGTTCGATTGTCGGCCATTGGAATCGGATCCAAAATGAGAGGGATTGCCTCTTGTCCGGTGTCGCGAATCGTTCGACATTTACGTCTTCTTGGGATTTGTATTTCCAAGGAGGAGCGAAATTACTGGTACTACACTCCGTGCGAATGCACTAGGGAAAATAGCACAAGAAGGAATTGGAGTAAGAAGATTATTTTTGGGAGAATTAAATTTTTAGTTTTTTTTTAAGTATGAAAACAAAATTATTTTTGGCAATCGTTTTTATTACAAGCTTCACAGATAAAAGTCTCTAAGTGTTCGCACAATGTGAGCGGAAAACGCTTAGCGAGAGCATTGATATTATGTGAGTAGACTATCACTTTCCCTTAAACTCACCTTATAGTATGTAAACTTAAAGGTCGTCGTACCTGCAAGTACTTCACGATTTGTTTGTTGTTAATCTGGAATGGTGTTAAGATGGATATCTAGTATCCAAATGTTTATTAAATTTTTTTTTTTTAATTTGATCAGGAACGAATTAATGAATTTTTATTTTTTTATAGAAAAAATAGCAAAATTAAACTTCCAAAGAAGGATCTTCGAAACTCTATTACTACGAATTACTCTTCAATATTCGTTCACGAAACTTCCCTTTCGCAGCGGCGCCAAAATTTGGTTCGTGTAGAAACAAACAAATTTAATATGTATTATATTAATCCCGTAAGAATTCTTTCCAAAATACTTCTCAACCAAGAGAAATATAAGGTAAAAATCTCACTAAAGAAAACACAATTTGTATATTTTTTCGGGGAAGTTAATTTTCCTCGGGTGTGTCCACGAAATCGTGAATTGAGGAATTTAGGAGATATTTCGGCTTCGAGTTAGAATAGTAAAGGATTTTTGTAATTGGTGATTACACTAAAAATATAATAGCACAAATTACAAACAATGAATAGCACGAAATTTAAATTGCACAAAACGTAATAATGCGAGCTAAAACTGGAAATTTAAAGTATAAGGATCCAACTTTTAAAAAATTTATATTCTAAAAAATCACAAATTTAAAATGAAAATTTTAGGAAAAAGAATTAGAATTTTTTAACTATTTTTGAATTTTTTATGAATTTCTAAAGTTTAATGAATTAACTAAAAATAAACTTTTTCTAAAAATTATTACTAAAATTTTACTTTTATTTTTCAAAAATACTAGATTTAAAAAGAAAATTAATGCAAAAAGAACTTTAATTTTTAAACTATTTTTCTATTTTTTATGAATTTTCTAAGAAAAAGTAAATCAATAAAGTCTATTTTAATTCCTAGAAAATACAAATTTAATGGGAAAAATAAAGAAAAATGATTTTAAGTTGCTAAAAGAGTGCAGAAATTTATTGGTACAAAAAGCCCCAAATTTTAAAAGCTAATTGAACCCTAATTTTATTGATTAAAAACAAACCCTAAGTTTAATAAAACTAATTTCTTAAAAATATAAAACTATTTATTATTCTAAGAAATACAGGGTAGAAAGTGTAAGAAGGGAAAGTCAAGGGTAGGCGGGCGAACTAGTGAAAATTTACACTATAGGCTAAACGGGTCCCCTTGAACTATCAACTAATTACGAAATAGACCCTACGATTTCAGCTTATTTTTGGCTTATTAAAAAGTGAGATTCAGAAAAAACTTAAAACTACAAACTTATAGACTAGCTTATTATAAACAACTTTAATGAAGATTAACAAAAGCACTTGTACACCTTTTAAACAAACTATATAACTACAAAAGCATTTCAAAAGCTGTTACAGTAAGTTGATGTTTAACAACCTTTTTGGATTTTGGCTTATTCTATGCTTATTACTTGATGAAATCTAAAAACAAAAGAAAATCTTTGATGCTTGAGATGTGTTTTAAAGGAATCTAAACTAAAATTACTCTAGTTTTAACAATTTTAACAAGAAAATGAAGATGAAAAAGTGCAAAGTTCTAGTGAAACTGTTAAGAGCTTTTTTCAAATAAGCTATCAAGCTTATTACTAAACTTTAGATGCTGAGATTTTTGAGATAAGCTACACTAACTATCTAAAATTAACCTAGATAAAAGGATTTTGCAAAGTTTTAACAAGGAAATGAAAAACTCAAAGTTTAAAATAGCAAAATCTATGCTGATGTGAAGTGTTTTGCTGATGCAAATGGCATGTTCACTAGTGTAATGTAATTTTGAGTTTTAATTCTCTTTAAAACTGCTACCTAAATTCCACTATACTTGAATCCAACAACTAAGAACTTTAGAATGCTAAAAAAAACTCTAGTAATTAAACTAGTTATACTAAAACTGCCCTGGTGCAAAATAAAAGCTTTGACACTCTAACCTTTTGAATTTGACTCACTAACTTTTAAAAGCTGCTACTAACTTAGAGTAGTGACTTAACACAACTAACTCAATAGCTTTGACAATGAAAAGTTGACTTAAAGAGTCAACTTAAGCTTAATCCAAACACTACCTTAAGATTTACTGTCAACATAAAATTGAGTTTAAAATCTATATTAAAACTAAAACAACCTAAACTTTTTATCTACTTCTATTTATATTGACCTAATAGAGCTATTTGAAAACTAAAATTCACAGCTTATTTGAAAGAAATAGCTAGTTTCTCTTCTAGCTTTTGTTACTAAACGACAGGAATTTAATTAAAAGTGTGATTATCCAAATTATATTCTAATGAAACTTAAAACAGCTTAATACAAACCTCAACAATCATGATCATGAAGAAAATTAAAGCAAACTTTGATTAGAAATAAGCAAATGTAAAAGCTAAATTTAAGCTAAATTGAGAATTTGAAGAATTAAACCTGTGAGTTTTGGAGTCTCATACTTAGCTCTCTAGTAAGATGATGTGACTCAAAAAGCTTAATCCTAATGCACCCTTGCCTCTAAACCCGTCAAAAAGCGTAGATTTAGCATTATTTTCCCTTTCACTTCTACTATGAACTCAAAACTTCTCAAGTAAACATGCTTTTGATGTAAATGAGTAACAATGAGTTAATGAATGTTTAAGAAACAATGTTTGACTAAAATTGAGCTTATGAACAGTAATAAGCTCAATTGAGCTTATTAAGAGCTTATTTGATGAAATCGACTTGTAATTGAAATCAAAGTGAACAAATTCTTGTAAACTGAATTGTTATTGCTAAAAGGATGTAGTACAAGCTGTATGAACAAGAGTACAAGTAATGAAAGCTGAAAACGAAAATGTTTGAAAGAAATGCTTAAAATTGAAGAAAATACAAAGTGAAAATTTAAAAACAAAAACAACAACAACAAAAGTGAGCCCTAAGCCTTCTATTTATAGAGAAATGAAGAAGAGAGAAGAGAGATTCTTGAAACTTCCAATTAATCACAGCCGTTGATCATATTTAGCTTGTTTGTGGCCGTTTGATTGGATTGATGAGGTGTTCGAGCCAATGAGGTGATGACATGTGGACTGGGTGATGTGGAGGTGGTTTTATAATGAGGTTGATGGATGTAGAGGAGCGGGGGTGGATTTTTCAGGGATTGGGTTTGTGTTAGTTTTTGGCGGGAAAGTTTGTTAAGGGTTTGTTACAAACCGCGTTTTCAGTTTAAAAGTTTGAAATGTTGGCACAACTAGTCCCTGCGTTTCACCCGCCCCTTTCTAGTTATAAAGCAAGTTTGATATTGCCACTTTCAGTCCTTGTGTTTTCCTTCTTCTTTTTCTTCTTTAATAAAACACTTTCCACTTTTGTCAAATTAAGTCCCTTGAACCTTATAACTCCAAATGAGCTTTTAAACTTTGAAGACTTGTCATTCTTGGTCCTTGGCTTCATTATTTTGACCTTTCTTGCTGTGTCGGCTGATCCGGCTTTGATCTTTGGCTGTTTCTTCACTCATGTTCTTGTCTCTTTCGTTTCTTGTCGGTTTTTGACTGAATTTGCTTCTTTTTGTCCTTTATATCCTTTCCTGCACAATTAGACACAAAAGCACATTTTTTCTATTCTTTTGGCATTTTATTGGCTTTTATTTGGCAAAATCCCGGGTATTTTACATATACAATTTAGCATTTATCAATCACCAACTAGGTGGCGAGTATTATTTTTTTATTTTATGCGTTGGGCAACGGTTAAAAAACACCACTTTTTTCAATAAATATTATTTTTATCATACAATCAATCTACGGCAATTCATATACTTTTTTTATATAATACCATTCTCTCATTTGTACTTTTATACGGCCATTTTTTGTCTAACAAAAAACCCGACCAACCAAATATTCCTTTTTCGGACGCGTGTCAAATAATTAGTTGAGTCGTACAGTTTATTGGTCTCGTAAAACCTTTTTTGAAATGAGTTTCTTATTAACGACTTTTTGAATGCAAAGTGAAAATGAACCACTGTTGAAAGTTAGTCTTAAATCAAATGTGTTACAGCATCTTCAATGCAAAAAGCTTTTGATAGCTTTTTGCGTTTAATGCTTTAAATGCAAAGCACCTTTAATGACTATGGCTTTTACAAATGACTTGTTGTTTAACAAGTCATTGTAAAAAGCTATTCAAAAAGTTGTGAAAGCAATGGAAAAAACACACTTAAAAAGTTTTTTAAAATTGTAAAAAGTCATTGCTTGTTTTTCCCATTGGAGATGCTCTTAGAACATTGTAAACCACCCCCATAGGATCTTTGTGTTATTCATCCAGAATATATACAGTGGAAACATAAGCAAATCCTAATAGACCCAAACCCACAAGCCGAGTTTGGGCCTAATCCATCTACAATAATAAAATGTAGTTAAAATTAGCTTAGTCAGGGTGACTATCTTTCAAAATACATTAGGGAGATATGCAAGCACAAGTCTTCCATAACTTTTTGATAACAAAAGATTAGTAACATCTTAGCTTATTTAAACGTTATGATATATGGTTGATCATTGACGTCTCATGTATGTTTAGCCATTCAAATACATATCAACACTGGATTCAACATTTTATTTTCTGAACGCGTCATACTCATCGTGAGTAAAATTTAACAGACGTAATCCAAAGAGGAATTCTTCCGGTAGCATCGGTCATTTACCACACTTCCTTCCACACTTTATCAAGTGGTCATACTAGAGACATGAACACTCAAGGATAATTATCATATGAGATCCTTCCAACTGGGCTAAAAGAGAGAATACATAGAAGGATTAGTTTATTATTTTAGTTCTCTCTCGTTCTAATTGAAGAAATAATTGGAAAATAAAACAAGTACAAAAATGAGTAATAACTTTCAGTAGCGAGGCTGGTACGATTCAATGACATGTTGTTCGTTTGGGTTTGATTGTGTCGTAGCTCACATAAAGTCCTATATAGACAGGGCTATACTACGCCATCCCTGTTGGGTTTAATCTTGATTGGCTGTGTCTTTTCTAGTAGTATTAATATTTTAGCGTTAGTTTTTAATTAGTCAATTGAATAATGGGTGTATGACCGAGTTTTATGGAGGTCATGGGGTGTGCTATTCTGTAGGAGTAGTGGATAGTGGTTAGATGGTTATTCTGTATTTCTGTTGGGTCTTGTAGGCTATATATAGCCCCTTGCTTTTGAGTTAATGTAGTACGTTTTTCCCTTCACAGAAAATCTAGTATTTTACTTTTCTCAGTCACATAAATATTAGAAAGGGGTCCTGGTATCGTCAATCCCATGGGTTGGAGTAAACTTTTGAGGCCACACTACAAGAAAAAGTGCTTTTAGTGACGAGAAATTTTCGTCACTAACAGTACTAATCTCGTCACCAAACGTGATTAGTGACCAAATATAGGTGGTCACCAGTGGTCACTAAAGGTCCGTCACTAATTACAATTAGAGACCAAATGCAGTTTCGTCACCAAATAGTGACCAAAAAGTCGTCACTGATTGGATGGGGTAAATACAACTTTAAACTATCGGTGACCAAATATCATCGTCACCGATCTGTCAGAGACCAAATGGTGGTCACTATTTTGGTTGATTGGTGACCAAAAAGTCGTCACCATCCACAAGTAGCCGACAACCACAAAATACCCAGGTTCTTGGCACCCTTTTCCTTTTAGCAAAATGGAAAACTAAAATTCTTAACTTGTTAACGTAACGCAGATTAATCCAAACATAAAAGAGAATACAATCGATACCCATAACATACCAACAATTGTATCCATTTGTCTACCATGTTATTACAGAAATACAACATTTGAACATGAATAAAGACTAAAAAATGGTTATCAAGACACCCTTCTTATAACACACAATCTTTGAATCTTGTTGATACACCATGCACTTTATGTTGTTAATGCCCGAAAATGTACGAAAGAAAAAATTACTAAACTTGCCCGCAATACCCTGCTGGATATCCACAATATGGTAAAACTGTCATTTCTTTCCTTCCTGCAAATTCTGATTCTTCAGGTTCCTCCATGGATAAAGAGAGTTTTAATGTAAATACTTCACATTCAAACAACATTTTAAGGTATAAACAGGTAGCCTGAAATAAAATAATATGGGTTAGCAAATAAGAACGGGTCAAACGGACCAAAAGTGGTCCAAGATGTATCTTTTATGCATCCTACTAAATTATTTCACACTCGAGATGATCCTTTCATTTATGTATGATCACACACAGCATAAACACGTAACCTACAATCCTACATATGCCTAATCAATATCTTAAAGTGACACATATATAAATGCAGCATTGTTAACTTCAAGTTCGACAAGCTCATTATATCCTAAATAAGCAAATCAATATGACAACTCATAAAACATACATAAATAACAGACGCTAAGCCCTAATAAAAGAAAACTAGCTCTTGATAATACCTTTAAATTTAGTCTATCATCTCAAAAGTTAATCTACTATTGCACACACACATCCTTATGCTTTTAAGATCATGTAAAAGATGTTGGATTAATAAGACCAAATGTTACAGTGCAACCTATAAAGCAAGGACTTGCCTACCATTTATTAAAGAGCACTTGAACTAAAATAGCAGCCAATTGTCTGTTTAAACTACACACTTTTTACTACCAACTATCAACATACATATACCGTCATGTTGCAATACCTTATGAAGATGAGACCTATTCGAATCTCCTTTAGAGGCACCAGGCTAAGCAACTAAATAGTAGCGATACGTGTAGAATATGTGCAAAAACTGAGTAGTGATATAAACAACATAGTAGCAAGTAAACGACATGCTGATATGTACAAGACCAACGATAGCAATGCAGCTGGTTTTAGACATTAAATTGTTAGTTGTGGTTAGAGATGTAGAATCATGTATAACATGGTTAATGTTATACATGCTGCAGAACTCGAAGAGCTTAATTATACCTTTAGATTGGCTCCCTCTAAATTCGCATTTGTAAGATCAGACGTCTGAAGATACAGAAAGGAAGATATCAGAAACCTCCATTGAGTTAGAAAAAAACTAAGATATTTGTAGCTGCAAAAAATGATAGACACGACTTTAGTGAATTCCAGTGAAAATCAGTGTCAGTACTTCTATAGTTTTTCTTATTGGGATTTGGAAGAAAGTATTAAAACACTAAAGGTTGAACAATCTTAACCAAGACTAACATACCTGCAGATGTGCAGAGCACAGATCAGCACCACATAAGCTACAATCTATCAAGCAAGCATCTGCAAAAATCAAAATACTATTATGTTTATATTGCAAACCGATGAAGGAGTAGATTTCCCTTAAATGATCAACATTTGATTGACCAAGATTGGCTTAACTTCTTAACTAATACTAAATTAGTACCAAATCTCTTATGAAAAATTGCCTTTTGAGTGATTACTACACTATGCATACATTTGAAAGATTGGCTTAACTTCTTAACTAATACTAAATTAGTACCAAATCTCTTATGAAAAATTGCCTTTTGAGTGATTACTACACTATGCATACATTTGAAAGATTGGCTTAACTTCTTAACTCACATCTTCCCTAGGCAAAAATAAAATCAATTAAGTTAATAATAATGGAAGAGGATTTTACTACAGGGTTCATATATGATAGCCAGGTATAAAAGTGCATATATAATTGCACATATGTTTTTTGAAGCATTAAGAATCTGAGATGACTGCAAAAGTTGTGCATCATTACAAGAAACATAATAGGTTCGCAGATACTTACTCATGCAGTGTTGCATTCTGAAAAATGGTATTTTCAGCATCTACATCCTGGAAATATAAAACAAAAATACAAAGCTTAATAATTCAAGTAATAAAAAAGGATCAACTAACGGACAATGATAAAGCCACTATATTACAAAACACAAGCACAAGATGCGTCCCAGACTAAGCTGGCACAGAACTCACTGACAAAATTTGCTTTGCAGTACTAAGTCAGATTACCCGAAATTTGGCACAATGAAGATTAGCACGTGAGAAGAAAACATTTTTCAGGCATGCAAAGCTGAAGTCCACATATGACAAGTCCTGCACAAGTTATAACGGAGAAATTGGATCAGAAGAGCCAACAGAACTGTTCACACAATTGAATACTATTAACAGCATCCACTACCATGAGCATATATTTTACTTTCTACTGATCCACCATCCAAAAATGTGAATTGCATTAATGTCAGCTCTAGATATACTATTGATCAGTAACGGGCAATGGGAATCAGCTATAAAAACATTGCGTGAGATGTGTACTTTCTAATTTTCCTTTATTAATTTTTATGACAAGATGGGTGGATATGTAATTCCTGTGTTTTGTTGTGCATATGTGTTTTAGGGTCCTTAAAAGCATTTCAGCACATATATGATAGCTTATGGACCATGAGTCTCAATTTTTTGTACTATCCATATTATATAATGGCCAGACCGAATCTCCTAAGGGTCCGTTTGGTTCACATTATGTTTTTGCACATTCAGACAGTATTAGGTAACTAGATATCATGCAACACTATTTAATTATGTATCGTGGGACAACATCAATCAGAAGAGTAGAATAATCAGGACGATTAGTGTTTATATAAACAATAACTGCGAATTTTTTTTAAGTGCGTAGTTACTTGTAGTCCTGTCACATCACCAACCCTAAACCGATAGCGAACAATAAGTCGATGAGCAACATTTACGTCAAATTTGGGCGCTACCTACCTTTCAACCTACCTTCAATTTAATTTAACAAAAAGACGACGACAACTAAACGTGTTTGTTTCGGTATAAATAATCAATCATAATATTAAATCGACACGAAACAAAATGATCTACTAGCATACGTTTTCCCCAATCGTTATCACAAGTATAATCACAATCACAAGCTACTGAATTACTTAGTAACTATAACATTGACAAAAACTAGGTCAAAATATCGAGGCAAAAAGAGTCTAAAACATACCTTTTACGAGAGTTCATATTCTCGTAATAAAACACGGAGAAGTTCAAAGCCAAACCCAAACGAATGGGTGGGTAGGAGATAAATCAGCTTCTGCTGTGGTGAAGCCACCTGTAAACACAACATAACTGATTAGTAAACTGAGAATGTAAAATTAACAACCAAGCTTGTAAAAATGCTTTGTGCGGCCTTAATATTCTTTTTGTGCTGTAGGCAAGTAGGCAACAAAAGAAATAACACTACTTATGAAAGCAGAAATAAGTATGCTTAAAACCAATCCCTATCATATGATAAAGCAGAAATAACACTACTTATGGCTACTTACTTGATAAGGCCTGAGTGACTGGTCAGCTACCTCTTTCTTATCATTACTAGACTTGAACTCTGCAAGATACTTATAATAATCTCCTTTTCTGCACACAATCAAAATCCATCAACAAATCATTAAAACATACTGACTTAACCTCATATTAGCCATAGCTATAATCATGGGACACAATCTAACAGATAGCGGCATCTTAGAGCCTAAAATTAAGCAAAATCGGTACATTTTTGTTAAAATATTCTATATAAAAGTATACACTCACATTTTGCCAACATCCAATGATATCGAGGTGGACATGCTATATTTGTTTCAAATGGCAAATGAATCAAAAGATGAGTCATGAATCATAAATCATGATGTCAATCTCGATGGAGGAAATATCCTCTCCAACTTACACACAATGAGAGTGATTTTTTCTTCTTGTTTCTCAAGTACATTGATATACATGTTTAGTGTGCATAATATTTTTATAAAATCACTCAGGTCATAAAGGACAGTCGAGCTTCTATAGAAGTACAAAATATCTATTTCGTGCAAGCATGAGATGTTGGCAAAGGATATCATAGTGATGCACAAATGTCTAGTTACTAGTAGACAGCTGCGATGAGATGTTGGTCAAAGGATCATCATAAGTGATGCCAACAAATGACAAACGGTTACTATCTTGCGCACTCTTATGAATTCAACAAAATCGCTATAATATATTCCATTGAGATAAACACTATATACTCACAAGCCAATTCTACGATCTTTCTATCGTTCTTAACGATATAGAATAAAAATTTATACCTATAATTATTACTCCTTCTCTACATTCGGAAACTTATCATCTTTATCCAATTAATAGTATCAATACAGTGAATGAGCATTCTATTTTCTCTAACTAATTAAACAATATTAAAAGCATGGAAACAATACACGTACTCAAAATCTATAACCACAACAATACACAAGTCATACGTACACAATAAAACCATAGCTGACCCAATACAAGACGATTGAGCAACTTCTAGGGTCAACTTTGGGCCAAGACCAGAACCAACCTAGCCTTCACTTGAATTTTGCGAAGCAATAATTCGACAACAGGAAATGTAGATTCAGTTTCATGTATGCTAGATAACATCAAATTCACCTAGCACAAAACAACAACGGACCAAGCCAATGATACATTTTCCCGCAAATCGCATCAAAAGTAAATCACAACAAATCTACTGATATCACTTATTAACTATAACATTAACGACAATTAAGGGTCTAATTTGGGCCCTCCATACTAGTATTAGATAAAACATCATTAAAAAAACGATAAATTCACTAACTGTGTGCGTATGTGTGTGTGTTAGCGTGGTGTAGATAATCGAAGAGTAATGAATCCAAATCCAACCGAATAAGAGTGCGTGACGAGCAGGGTAGAATCGCCCGTGTAGTTTTTTCCGCATTAAAATCAGGTCTCAGAATTGAAACGCTTTAATCTTGCAATGTGGGTTAAAGCACCAATCAAATGAAAATCGTATTTTTGAGTGGAGTGAATAAAAAAGGAATTTACAGGTCGAGGACTCACAGTAACTTTGGGAATCAAAGAGTTTGGACGCCATATTTCATATTTGTTGGACTTGGGCCTATCATAAGTGTATTCCATAGTATAAATCGGTGGTATGTAAGCGATGATGAACATTTTCTAAGTATGTCATGCAACCTAATACATCTCGAAATATATATTACGTTCTTTTAGCCTTTGCCCTCATTATTAAAGGGTTAAAGGTATCCGGTCACAACACTAGTATATGTAGCGATCAAAAGAATCCGGGTACATATCAATTCTCATATAAGTCACAACTAATGTAATTTATATTTTCTTACATTTTATTCAAACTCATTTTCCTACCTGCACAAATAAATAACATGTGTCATGAACTATTTCTTTTTCTTATTATAGTTCATATATCATTCGAGAAATTATATATCCTCCTACTTATATTTCTACTCATTCTTCTACCCACAAAATCCTTGTAGGGTTCTAGTAGTATCCTACATGGCTCAGATATACGTAGCGGAAAAATAAACACAAAATGCCATGCAAACCAAAACCTTAATAGCCAGATCTTCCTACACGGTGATATAACCTAACTAACACGTATAAATGGTGTTTAAAAGTACTTACCTGTAAATCCTGCTGGCGTAAGCTCCTTTAAACTTTTAAGCTGCATCGATCGCCTCCTTCCTGATTCTTGATATTGTTCTTGAACTTTAAGATTTCAGGATTGATCACCTCTTTTGGACTGCGCCAAGTATCCACCAGTACTCTACAGGTAGGACTAGGGCTACGAACCTATCACAAGTTAGGCGAGTATGAAATTTGAGTAGAACCCTATTTGATCCCCGGGAACAAAGGGTAACACAAATTAGGGTTTTATGAAACCCTAATCGCGCGTATAGCTCGATCAACGCAATGGTTTTAATCCTTATGTTTTGTGAACGTTGGAAGTCGACCAAGTCGACAATATGTCGACTTTAAGGTTCAGCCAAATGGTTTCGAAACCCTTTGGCTTCTTGCTTGCCGATCGAACAAAGAGATAAGGGAGATGAGAGATTTGGGTTTGAGGAGAATTTGTGAGGTGTGTTGAATCCCCTCATTATGCCTTTGTATTTATAAGTTAATAAGGCGGTTACATTCCATGTAGAACAAGGAATGGAGTTTGACAAAAAGACAAACTCCTCTTCTCCTTAGGAGTTTTGGCCGATCGACATACCACGTCCCTTGGGGTTGTTGTTTGGTCTTTTGTCATATTATACCCTTTAGTATTTATCTCGGATAAATACTAGGCTTGGTGTAATTACTCTGTTACCCTCTAATGAAAATAACTTTGTATTTTCATTTCCTCTTTATTTCATAACATATTTCTTATTTGCCTTTGCATTATCCCGTTTAGTGTGCATCGGTGTGACCCTTTGACATCTTTGTGACGGCTAGTGGTGAAAGCCATTGTTTGATTTGCACATTATCGTTTCAGACTCCCACTTGTGCAAACTAACAACTCCATATTTATGTTTTATTCTTTCACTTACCAAGAAGTTCTGAGAAAGACATTTAAGTATCTAACTCACAAAAATCGATTCAATACCCAAATCAGTGATTTACGAACTTAGTACTTCTGGACTAAGTTCATGTATATGCTTGTATCCCTTTGCACTTTGTGATATTTTTGAAAGTAATAGACATGGATTTATATTCTGAATAATTTTTTCATATCTTATCTTTAACGTGGTTCGATTGTACTCCCTTAGTGTCATTGATACTTTAGTCGCATAGTCATACTTTTCACAAATCTATTGCACAAAAGTGGCTCAGGAAAATAATCCTTCGCAAGTCTATTTCAACTTGGAGTTGAAAATTTTCATCTTAGCCAATAAGCCATTTCTCCCTAGCTCCTATTGAATCTGACGTTAACACACGGCGTTACGCTTTCACGCAGTAACTAGAAACTAAGTCTAGACCAAGTGAGAAACAAAGCTAACTGACCTACATCCTCAGGTCACTGGGATAGTTCGCCACGATCCGAGAACGCCAATAAAATTGATCCATGTGGCCATTTCTCGATCGCTCTCACGTCCAACATTTATACACCAACAAATGCATGTAAGACTCAACATGCCATTCCCAACATGTTTCTTTCTTTACAATAACTGTCATCATTATCTTGGTATCCATCCATGATAACCAGTTAAGGATCCTCTTTTAGAATGAATATGTCTTTCATTCATGGATTCAAAATATGCTAACTAGGATCTCATGGTAACATCTCGTCCTACTTTTACGAGTCTTGGACATTACTTTTGATCCCGCGTTAATTAATTAAGCTTGTATCAGGAATCAGTGGGAGTTAGCCATCACTAAACTTTTTATTTCCTGACTATTCTTTTCTCCTGGAAGAACCATCGAGCCTCACTTACACCTCATGCGTATTATTTATTGTCTAACTGTGAATGAATCTAAAAGAGTATTAGTTCCATCGATTTAGTCTTATTGGATGATAGACTTAGCTAATTCCTGACTCACTCAACGTATTCAAAGATGCACTTCATTATATACTTGTAGCAGAACGGAATTAGATGTACAGATATGAACATGTGACTCTATGTTACTGATTCTCCTAAGTCCATGAGAATATCAATACAAGCCTCTTGAACCGCGATGTAGTTGCGAGATCCCTTATTAGAGACTTGGGTCTCCAAATCCTTTAAGTCACATGGCTTCTATATTTGTCTACAGCCATAAGATTAACACGCCATATTATGCCAAACTATTTTGCTCTTTAGGGTAATAGTACGTTTATTTAATGATCTAGTCATCCTCCCACAAAATCTCACATACTTAGAAATTCCCTCATGGATCTTCAGGATCCATAATTTATATCTTTACTTTGTACTCTTTAGTTAAACAATAAAAATTAACTTTCTCGTGCTCTCGCTTTTGTTGCATAACTCTGAGAGTAGTACTCCTCATTAGGCTTAAGCACGTTAATTTTGATATTTATTCAACAAGTATCAACCTTAGTTAAATGTTCTCTCGTAAAGCACCTATTTGCTTTACATGAACATATCAAAGCAGAATCGAGATTTTACTCATGATCTACAAACCCATAGCCTTCGAAGTTTGACTTACAAATCATGAGCTTTACTTAATCTCTAGATTTTTTGAAATATTATCACTGAAATATTCCTAATTTATAAGAAATCTCGCTCATTGTATTGGAGTGGAGCTTGTCGTCCTAATTTATCAGGACTCGAGAAAATTAAGGCTTAAATTTTGAGTACTAGGATCTATTATATTTATGAGATTTGGTAGAAATGTTCTTCGTCTCATTTTCCTTATACTTTGAACTTCCATTGTAGATAGATTGCATCAAAGATCTCACTTAAAAGCTTTCTTCAACATTTTCTTTTACTTCACCAGTTTTATTTAAAGAACTCATAAACTATGATCACCATTTAATCAGACCAAATATATTGTTTGACATTTGTGGAATTTAGGATAAGTACAAAGTTTTAAGAAAGTTATATTTTAGCATGTTTTAAAACAATAATAAGCCATATATATTAACATTTTATTTAAATGTAAAGACATTAAATGAAGGTTTTAAAACAAGCCCTAAACGGGCGAACAAGCAGTTTTAAAACTACATAAAATTAAATGTTATAAATCCTATATCCCAAAATCCTCTCGATGAAACTTTAGGTTCATATTCCGCAAATTCTTCACGCCTTTGATGGAGCTTTGAGTTCATCATTCTTTGAGCTTGATGTTGTACCGCAATCATCACAGCTTCAATGCATGTTAGGCTGATGATAATGTATGCCGGAATCAGACGTGATCGAGGAAAATTTAAGGCTTCAATTTTCCGAGTGCTAAGGATCTATTATATTTATGGAGATATGGTAGAAAATTTTTTTACTTTCGTCTCATTTTTCCCTTATACCTTTGAAACTTCCATTGAAGATGATTGCATCACAGTTTCTTGCCTTTTAAAATAAAAAGCTTTCTTTCAACATTTTTCTTTTCTTTTTTTTTACTTCACCAGTTTTTATTTAAAAGAACTCCCATACAACTAATGATCACACATTTGATCAGAAAAGACCAAATAGATTTGTTTTAAACATTTTGCGGAATTTTGGGATAGAGGGGTTACAAAGTTTTAAAAATAAATGAAAGTTTATATTTTAAGCAATGTTTAAAATACCAAATAATAAGCCACCAATATATTAACTTTTTAAATTTAAATGTAAAGACATTAAAAAATGAAGTTTAAAAAAACAAGAGCCCCTAAATGGGCGAACAAATGCAGTTTTTTTTTAAAACTAAACATAAAATTAAATGGTATAAATCCTAATATCCCAAAATCCATCTCGATGAAAAAACTTTAGGTTCCATATTCTATCCTCAAAATTTCTTTATTATATGATGCCTTTGATGGAGCCTTCGAGTTCATCAATTCTTTTGAGCTTGATGTTTTGTACCCAGCAATCATCCAAGGCACAAGCTTCAAGAAGGGGGGCGTTTTTTCTCTTTTTCCTCCCATGCGCGGCCCTTAAACAATTTAGAAATTTTAAAGCATTAATTTTAACTTCATACAGACAATTATTTTAAAGTAAGGAAAAACAATAGGAAACAATCAATAAAATAATAGATACCTATTTCAATCTTCGCGATCTTTCGGTCGTGAAAATACTCGACACATTTCCCAATCTTATGCCCAGGATTTTGGAAATAATGACGCTTAGGAAACACCTTTCTCTTCTTGGTTACTAGTTTATAGAAGAACCACTTAGTCCTTCCAATAATATGCTCATCATTCTCATGATCCTCGGCATTACGCTTATTAGTTTTATCACGAGCAATGATCAAAAGATCATCCTCGTAAATCTTAATAAGTGTTGGCTCTTTATAGGTCTTCATAAATCTGAATGCGTCTAGACTATACTTAGGGAGAGACTAAATGATACAGAATACCTCGAATGCCTCGCTTATAGGGTTACCAATCTTTTGAACATGATTGATCAACCCTTCTATAATAGAAAAGTGGCACCTAAAAGATGTAAGATTACGCATAAGATGATGAGTCAACTTATACGTTATGCCAAACATCTCAGCATTCCTTGATTCAAAATCAAAGTCCCAAGGATGCTCAGGTTCCCATCTGTTATCGACACGATGTGACTAAGTCATCATGACACCTCAATAAATTGGGCGATCAAGCATTCTTGGTGCTTCATCGAACGGAATTTTTATCGATGACATTGTATCATTCCTATCTTGATGGGTTAGCCTAGTCATAAGGTTCATAATGATGATGCATCATGTTCTAGTATGCCATCTACAGTTTCATAAAAATAATTAGTTATTCAATCATTTTATCATAATAGCTACTAGTCCCTGTCATTTCACAGACACAATTAATGATTCAATCACTTTAGGGTTCTGGTGGTATCCTGTATTGCTCGTATATACGCA
>BQNB010135905.1:0-18087 GCA_026074375.1 Tanacetum coccineum
TCCTACTAATAACGGAAGTACCAAAGACGTCCAACCTCTGGTTGTCTAAGATCAACCTCATGTACCAAATTCTGAGCCCTGCCCCGATTCCTAACTTGAAACCAACAATTCCATATCCTTCAAGACGTGATGATCAAAGGCGCCGTGAAAAAGCTAACGATTAAATTGAGAAATTCTATGAAATCTTTAAAGATTTGAGTTTCAAAATTAGCTTAACGGATGCTTTGAGTCTTATGCCTAAATTTGCCTCGACTCTTAAAGCCTTGATTGGAAACAAAGAAAAGTTAAGTGAAATGGCTAGAACTTCGTTGAATGAGCATTGCTCGCAGTTCTCATAAAAAGTTTACCTGAAAACCTTGGAGACCCCGCAAATTTTCTCATACCGTGTGATTTTCCCAGGAATGGATGAGTGCTTAGCTTGGCCGATCTTGGCGAAACCATAAAATCTCATAGCCATTATCCGTGTGGAAAAAGCTATCCCTTCCCGAACTTACCCCTACGTGTATGACTCTCGAACTTGCGGACCGAACGATTTCTCAACCGATCGGTATCGCCGAAGATGTCTACGTAAAAGTAGGAAAGTTCCAATTCCTGGCCGACTTTGTAGTCGTAGACTTTGATGCCGATCCCCGAGTTCCCCTAATTCTCGGGAGATCCTTCTTAAAGACCGGACGTGCCTTGATTGATGTTTACGAAGGAGAATTAACACTTCGTGTTGGAAAAGAAGCCGTAACATTCAATCTTTGATCAGAACACGAGGTACTCCTCTAATTAACGATGATTTGACGGCAAAACCGATTCGATGTCATGAAATGGATTGTGATGAGTATTCGATCAAGAGTTCTCTGTTTCTCCGATGTGATACTCGAGTGGCAATCCCCAACCCCCCTTCCTTATTATGACCCGATCGTTTCTACCTCTTCTCCGACTCTCACTCCCTTCGGGGATAGTGATTTTCTTCTTGAGGAAGTCGATGCTTTCCTCGCTCTTGAAGATGATCCAACTTCACCGGAAGTTGATGACTCTTATTATGACCTGGAGGGGGATATTCTTCTTCTTGAAGCATATCTAAATGATGATCCATCACCCCCTCCCAATCAAGGAAATTATTTGCCAGAAATTCGAAAAGAACTTAAAGTTTGTGAAGCTAAAACTGATAAATCTTCAATTGATGAACCTCCCGAGGTCGAACTCAAGGACTTACCTCCTCATCTCGAATACGCATTTTTGGAGGGTGACGACAAGTTGCCCGTCATAATTGCTAAAGACTTGAGTGTCGAGGAAAAAGCCGCTCTCATAAAGGTTTTGAAGTCACGCAAGCCGACCATCCGCTTGAAACTCTTTCGACATCAGGGTAATAACCGAATTTTGTACTCACAAGATTCTTATGGAAGATGACTACAAACGCGGTCCAACACACATCCGGGTGAATATAAAGCTCCACGATGTCATCAAAAAGGAGGTGAAAAAACTTCTTGATGCCGAGTAATTTACCCGATCTCGGATAGTCCTTGGGTAAGCCCCTACTATCGTACCGAAAAAGGGTGTATTTTACCGTTGTTGAAAAATGATGAAAAAAAAAAAAAATGGAGTTATCCCTGACTCGATTGGTTATAGGGTGGCATGTGTGCATTGACTACCGTAAGTTAAATGAAGCCACCCGTAAAGACCATTTTCCACTTCCCTGTTATATCAAATGCTCAAAATTACGGAAACGATTCTATTTGTTTTCCTCGACGGTTTCTCGGGTTACTTTCAAATTCCCATCGATCCTAACGATCAAAAAAAGACCACATTCACTTGTCCTTACAGAACGTTCGCCTATCGTCGCATGCCTTTCGGCTTATGCAATGCACTGGGCACGTTCCAGAGGTGTATGATGGCTATCTTTCATGATATGATTGAAAAGACCATGGAAGTCTTCATGGACGACTTTTCAGTCTTTAGAAATTTATTCGAAAATTGCCTCTCTCGTGTGGACAAGATGCTCAAAAGGTGTGAAGACACCAATCTTTGTCTAAATTGGGAAAAGAGTCATTTTATGGTTAAGGAAGGCATTGTCCTTGGCCATAAGATTTCCAAAAATGGGATTGAGGTCGATAAAGCCAAAGTCGATGTGATTGCTAAGTTACCTCATCCCACCACCGTCAAGGGTGTTCGGAGTTTTCTCGGTCATGCCGGTTTCTACCGACGGTTCATTAAGGATTTTTCCAAAATTTCCCGACCGATGACTCATCTTCTTGAGAAAAATACTCCGTTCATCTTCTCCGATGAATGTATTCAAGCTTTTGAAACGTTAAAGAAAAAACTTACCGAAGCTCCAATCTTGATTGCCCCTGACTAGGACTTACCCTTTGAGCTTATGTGCGATGCAAGCGACTTTGCCATAGGTGCAGTCTTGGGGCAACGTCATGAAAAACACTTTAGGCCTATACACTATGCTAGTAAAACAATGAGCGAGGCAGAATCGCATTACACCACGACGGAGAAAGAAATGTTAGCCGTGGTGTATGCCTTCGAAAAATTCTGGTCTTACCTCATCTTGAACAAAAGCATTGTGTATACGGATCACTCCGCCCTAAAATATCTCTTTGCTAAAAAAGATTCCAAGGCGAGATTGCTCCGGTGGGTTCTCCTCCTTCAAGAGTTCAAATTCAAAGTAATTGACACAAAAGGAGCCGAGAATCTCGCGGCCGATCATCTTTCCCGATTAGAAAATCCTTATGAAAATGTCCTTGACCTAAAGGAGATAAATGAAACATTTCTTCTCGAGATACTTAATATGGTAACTTTTCATGGTGACTCAAGTACCCTGTGGTTTGCCGATTTTGCAAATTACCACACGGGGAATTTCATTGTTAAAGGGATGTCGTCCCAACAAAAGAACAAGTTTTTCAAGGATGTTAAACACTACTTTTGGGACGACCCCTATTTGTTCAAAATATGTGCGGATCAAGTGATCCGGCGGTGTGTTGCGGGCCAAGAAGCTATTGATATCCTCATAGCTTGCCATAGTGGACCCACCGAGGGACATTACGGTGCCAACTACACCGCCAAAAAGGTTTTTGACTCAGGATTTTATTGGCCAACTATTTACCGAGATGCCCATGACTTGGTCACCCGATGTGACACTTGTCAACGTCAAGGAAAAATTTCGCAACGTGATGAAATGCCACAAAATTCCATCTAAGTTTACGAAATCTTTGACGTGTCGGGCATCGATTTTATGGGGCCATTCCCGTCTTCAAGAAGGAACAAATATATACTCGTGGCCGTCGACTACCTGTCAAAATGGGTTGAAGCGAAAGCGCTCCCCACCAACGACGCCCGAGTTGTTTACAAATTTCTTAAATCTCTTTTCTCCCGATTCGGTGCCCCTCGTGCTATCATAAGTGATCGCGGAACCTATTTTTGCAATGACCAGTTTGCAAAGGTCATGCTTAAATACGGAGTTACTCACCGTCTCTCCACCGCGTATCACCCACAAACAAGTGGGCAAGTTGAGGTATCCAATCGTGGCTTGAAACGAATTCTTAAAAGGACCGTAGGCGAAAATCATGCCTCTTGGTCGGATAAACTAGATGATGCACTCTGGGCCTTTCGTACCGCTTACAAAACACCCATCATGTGTACCCCATACAAGCTCGTGTATGAAAAGGCATGTCATCTACCGATCGAGCTCGAGCACAAAGCCTACTGGGCCTTGAAGCATGCAAACTTTGACCTTTCAACCGCGGGTGATCACCAAAAAGTTCAACTCAATGAACTAAATGAACTTCGTGACCAACCTATGAGAACTCTTTGATCTATAAAGAGAAACCAAAGAGGATCCATGACTCAAAGATCAAAAACCGCGTTTTCAACTTTGGTGATCAAGTCCTCCTCTTTAACTCTAGATTGAAGATTTTCTCGGGCAAGTTAAAATCCTGTTGGTCCAGACTGTTCACCATTGCCCATGTATTTCTATATGGCACCGTTGAGTTATCTCAAAACTCTGGGCCAAACTTCAAGGTGAACGGTCATAGAATTAAGCACTACTTTAGAGGGGATGTACCACAATAGGTTGTCCCGGATCTCCAAACCTTCCCCAAGGACTAATGAATTCAAGGATTGGGTTAGGCTTAGTGACCCTAAACAAGCGCTTCGTGGGAGGCACCCCATGCTTATCATAGTAATATTATGTAGTAATGAATAAGTGTTTTTTTTTTGTAAAGATGTGTACCTCTTTCCATTATCGTTTGCTTGTGTTTTTGTGATTGTCCAGGATTGTCCCGTATTTTTGAAGCCTCTCGCGCTCGCGGTTTTGTCCTTCGATTACAAGAGCTTCAAATCCTCAGCTTCATTTGGGAAATCCAATATTCTAATCTAATCGACTAACGTTTATCTTTAAGCATACTTAATAAACAACTTAGGATTTACGTAGAGACCCTTCTTAAAACATTGAGGACAATGTTTAAGTCGTATCTTTTTTGTTATAAATCGGTTTTTCGAGTTCTTTACATGCCCACGATCCTTGTGACATGTAGTATTTTTATAAAACATAAAATCCATGCTTAAAATTTCGGACCAAAACAGCCCCTATATATCTTTTTGAGTTTATTTATATAACTTTGTTTTTATATACTTCTTAACTACTTAAATTACCACAAGGCCTTTATAACTCTCAATATACTATGTCTTATATATTATAAAGTTCATTTGTCCATATTTTGTCCAAGATCAACAAGTCCACTTATCACATGAAATCATAAGCTTTCTTAAGTACACTTTTAACCCCAAACCACCCCCCATAAACTTATACCAACTTTTTATACTTAACCCATGAGTGTACAAGACTTATATTCCTTTTATAACATCATAATAACATCCATATAACATGTGTATAAGTTTATAAAATCATGTTTACAAGAAAAATCCATTTTTACAAGTTAAACATATCCTAATGGTGATTTAACTATATAGAACTCATATATGCATAAAATGATAAATGTAAAGACATAAAGGGTTTTAGATAACCTTATGGTGATGTAATATGATAACCAACACAATCCAAACCCTTGTTTAGATTATAAACCAAAGCTTGCAAGATCTTGAAACCCTAAACCCTAATCTTCTATTTTTCTTGTTTAACACTTGTAAAGGTTTAACCAAACCTTCAAACCATCTTAGTAGGTCTTAGATATGTTGTGTGTATGCTTGTATAAGTGGTAGAAAAATTTGTATGGGTTAGTATAGGGGGAGGGTTTGAGCCGTGGCTATGTAGAGTGAAAGAGAGAGTGTTTTGTAAATTTTTCACCAAGGAAATGAAGAGTGTGTGTTTATTTATATAGTTGCTAGCTTATATACTCTAAGGACTTAGTTAAGATCATGTCTAGGTTCATGAAAGACACCATGAGGGTTTCAAGGAAAGTCTTGGTCAAGGTATGGGCTTTGCTTGCAAAAGTCATAAGGTTTAATTGAAATGTGTTGTACAATGTCAAGTTGTAAGATTTTTAGATATTTTTCTTGTATAAACCCACCTATATCCGGCCATATACATGTATATATGATGATATTTTTCAAATTAGGTATTGGGTATAATTGTGGGTATTTGTTGAAGCGTAGAAAAGTTTTGGTGCTTCCGGGTATGCCTAAATGTATTTAATTGCGAAACGTAAACGTTTTACGCAACCAATAAAAATAAAATATAAAAAGTTGATTATTACTTTCGTAAAAATAATATATTGCTTGCTTGACGAAAACTTTAATTCGTTTGGTGTCCGTTTACGTTAATTGTTGATTTTTAGTTTACGCGATTTTACTATATAATGAGAATTAAAAGTAAACGCGTACGAGAAAAAAAATAATTAGTAAAATAGATGACTAGAATACCTGGAAAATATGAAAAGTTAAATGATGCACTTTGGGCCTTCCGTACAGCTTACAAAACACCCATCGGGTGCACCTCATACAAGCTCGTATACGGAAAGGCATGTCATCTACCGATTGAGCTCGAGCACAAAGCCTACTGGGCCTTGAAGCATGAAAACTTTGACCTTGAGATCGCGGGTGTACGTAAAGTTCAACTCAATGAACTTTGTGATCATGCCTATGAGAACTCTTTAATCTATAAAGAGAAGACAAAGAGGATCCATGACTCAAAGATCAAAAACCGCGTTTTCAACGTTGGTGATCAAGTCCTCCTCTTTAACTCTCTATTGAAGATATTATCGGGCAAGTTGAAATCCCATTGGTCCGGACCATTCACCATTACCCATGTCTTTCCATATGGCACCGTTGAGTTATCCTAAAACTCCAGACCAAATTTCAAGGTGAACGGTCATAGAATTAAGCACTACTTTGGAGGGGGACGTACCAAAATTGGTTGTCCCAGATCCCCAAACCTTCCCTAAGGACAAATGAATTCGGGGATTGGGTCAAGCTTAGTGACCCTAAACAAGCGCTTCGTGGGAGGCACCCCATGCTTATCCATTCTATCTTCTTTGTATTTGCTAATATGTGTTTTTGTTGTTGTGAGGAGACTCACCTCTTCCATTCTTGTTTGCTTGTGTTTTTGTGATGAATTCCAAGAATTGTCCCCAGATTTTTAAAGCCTCTTGTGCTCGCGGTTTTGTCGTTCGATCACAAGAGCTTCACATCCCCAGCTTCATTTGGGAAATCCAATATTCTAATCTAATCGACTAAACATTTATCTTTAAGCCATACATTAAACGGCTTAGGATTTACGTAGAGACCCTTCTTAAAACATTGAGGACAATGTTTAATTCTAGTATGGGGGGTCTATCAATTTGATTGTGCCTGCAGCTGTTGTTTTCGCGTAATCCCGTTTTTACCACCAAAATTTCAAAAAAAATGAAAAAATTTAAAAAATTTTAAAAATAAAACGTAATCCTGTTTTTACCACCAAAATTTCAAAAAAATGAAAAAATTTAAAAAATTTCAAAAATAAAATAAGTGTTTTGTCACAATTTTGACTTTCCTGCTGGGTAGAATAAGAATAAATTTTGACTCGATCGAGCGTGTTGAGCTCTAGCTTGTTCCTTAACTTTTAGGCTAAGCGTTCGCGGATTTTCGCGAAGAACGAAAAATGATAGAGTTAAGTATGAGTTGGATGCTAAACAAGGATTATTTGGAAATCTTAAGAGCTCATGTATGTAATTTGTGGCTTTTTCTCCCATAAGCTCCTAACCGGACTAATAATACGTGCTATTTTTGGAGATTAAACTTAAATCAACAATTTTTATGTAGTTAATAGCAAAAATTTTAGTCTTAGTTCAAACTTATACTTGAATTTTTCAAAAAGAAGTCTTCTATATATCGTGAAATAAAGTAAAATATAGCTTAAAAAATGAAAAATATGATGAAAAATGAAAAATATAATGAATAATAAACTGTGGGCTGATAAAAGTTTGCTGCATCTTGCCGGCTCACAACCGATGTTGCAGCCTTCTAAAGAAAGCCCATAGTAAGAATAAAAATCCGAGACTGATAAAAGTTTGTTGCATCTTGCCGGCTCACAACCGATGTTGCAGCCTTCTAAAAGGTCGAGGGTTACAATTGCATCAATGTTATGTTTAATATTAAGTGTGAATTAATAAATAGATCTCTTTTTGTTAAATTTAAATATGCTTTTGAACTTTGACTATTTCATTTTAAGTTTTTCTAATAAGCTATGTATATACGGGAAACCTACGAGTTTTTTGAAACCAAAGGTCCGTGAGTCCCGATACTAGTCTTTGTGGGGTGTTAAAAGCCTGGTCACTTAGCCGTGAGGTTGGGATGTGCCGAGATGAAAGTCGCTACATGGGATAATCTCGCCTTCAAACTCATTATTCTCGGGTGGAACGTGAAGCATAGAATTTTGCAAAACGTTAATCCATGGTTGAAATTCAAAATGGCACAGTCAGCTAAGATATAATAATTGTCGAGAGTGAAAAAGTTCACAAGTTGCAAATATGAGTAGTGTTAGCATATTTACTGATATTTAACGGTAATTTCGTTTAAGCTTGGTTTGAAGCGAGTGAAAAGTCGAGGACGATGAATTTATCCTTTTTGGGGCATTTTCGGATCGAAATGCATCTTGTTCTATGATCCCTAACGGTTATGAAAATAACGAAAGTCAAATATGTTAGTTAAGTTATTATAAAAAAAATGAGAAAAAGGGAAATGAAAAAATATGTGTAGGAATAAGTGTATATCTTTAAGAATGGTAAAAATGGGGCTTCTCTAAACTCTTGATTCTTTAATTCCCCTCGATGAACACTTAGCTACTTTTAGAAGTGCTTACTTATAGCATTGCGTGAGGACATGGCAATATCTTAGTATGGGGGATTTTTGGTAAGTGTTTAATTACACATACCTTTGACCACTAAAAACGGACTTAAATGACCAAAAACGTACCAAAACTACATTGTATTTGTATGTTTTGCATTTGTATTGTGCAGGTAACGGATATCCAAGAAAAGGACAAAAATCAAAGCCAAAACGAAGGATCCTTATGGCTTAGTGACTTATTACCCACTAAAAAATTGCCAAACAGCTACAATAAAAACATGAAAACGCATTTTGAAATTCAGAATAAGCAATTAAAAAGCAGCATGAAAAGGTATCTCACACAGATTCAACACTATAAATGTCAACCTTTAAAACCCAACACTTTTTGGGCTCAAAAATAAACTAACCAAAAGAATCTAAGACTCCCAACGACCTCAAAACAGATAAAGAATAAACCTAAAAGAACGCATAACAAAATCAAAAACCATTTTGGAATTTCAAAAATAAGCCACAAATTACAATTCAAAAAGGTGATTTTCACCCTTTTTAATACTTAAGACAAATTTTTTATAGAATTTGATAACAAAAAGGTGAACTAGAAGGCAAATACACTACTGCATTTAGACACCAATAACAACTCCAAAACCATTCTTTAAAGATGTAAGAAAACTTCTTAATCAAATAAGCTTGTAAGACTGTTTTGACCCTACAGTTTTATACATCAATTAGCTAAATCTTAAAAACAAACTTTCCAACCTTAAAACCTTATAAAAAGCAGATTAAAACACTAATAAAAAGCTTGTAAAGTTGAAAGACCCACAATTCCAAAAACCATTTTGACTTCCATTTTTAAGGCTAAACCAAACAACCGCTTTAATATTTTTCTTTACTTTTTAACTAAAACTTGATTTAAAGCATAACTTTGCAAATACCAGATATTAAATAGGTATATTTGATACTTTTTAAGCATAACTCAACAAAAATAAGCACCTTAAATAAGCTGAGACATGATTTATGCAGATTATAAGCTAAAATAGACAAAAATTTAAGAAAACTTAAAGTAATGACTTCTAAACTACAAGACAAACATAATAAGCATTAAACATCACAAATAAGCATAAATAAGAAAAGATAAGAAGGCAATAAGCACAAATAAGCAATTCTACAGTAGATAACTAAGAAATAGAACAAATGAAGACTTACAAACAGTCCTTGCATTAAACAGGGCAAACGAATGTGCTCTTAGAGCCTATTCTACAAGCTCAAGTTTGTTAGAAACAAGCTAGTAAAACCATAAGCGCTTCCATTTAACTTATCCTCCATTGAGCTTTTTTTTTGAGTGTATTTTTTGGTGAAATAGGACTTAAGCGTTATAAGTTATGGAAAAACCTACAATGCTTAAGTTAACAGCTTAAGAAGGTTATAAAAAGGAGCTTTTGAGAGCTTATAAAATAGTTTTAAACAATCAAACACTTTAACTTAAAAATGGGGTAAAACATAAAAACTTCAATATTTCATTAAACTTAAAATCATTACAAGGCTTTTAAGAAAACATTAAAATAAGCTAAAAAAAACTTAAATTATAAGCTGAAAAACTAAAAAGCTAGATGCCAACAATGGCTTACAAAGGACCTATTTATACTAAGCTAAAGAAGATTCTAGGAGGTGTGCTTCTTTGCTGAGAGGGCTCAAGTCTGTGTTTCTTGTGTGAGAGAGGTCACAAAGTAATCCTAGCCATCCAATTTGAGTAGTGTCCAAGTCATATCATTTCCACCCTTGATCTTTTTGTCCTCAATCCTTGACGAATAGAAATGCAAGGGATTGCCAAGGTGGCAATTGGTGGGATAAGGTGTGGGGTGTGTAGACAAAGTGGAGAAGAAAGGGGAACAGTGTTGGGGTGAATTTGGCGGGTAGTGGAGACAGGGTAACTGAAAGGGATGTACAGTGTTGGCGCATTTTTTTGAAGTTTAGGGAATGTCAAGTTTGGCCCCTGAGGATACATAGATGTATTGCAATCATAGTCCTTCCACCTTGCAACTTTGGTCCTTGAGGTTATATTTGTGTTTGCATTGTTAGTCCTTAAAGGACTAACGGGGTAAAGGTTATAAGGGAAATGTGTTGGGTAAATTGAAAGGGTTATTTGGTTTAGGGCCACATTGTGTTGGGCCGGGTATAGATAAAAGTGGACTTGGGTTTATAAATGGGGTTTAAGGCTTATAAAGTATAAGTGGGCTGTCCTGGGCCCACTAGGTGGGTACGGGTGGGCCCACTTTTGGCAATTTAGGTTTTTGGGTTCGGTTTTCGATGCTCTTTCCAATGCCTCATCTCGGGGTTGACTTTGACTTTTTGACTTTTGTTGACTTTGACTTTGTCTTTTTGACTTCTCACGGTCTTTTCGTTCTCGTGCTCGGTTTTGTCGTTTTGGCTTCGATTTTTGTCCTTTTTTAAATAGTTATTGATAGTGAGGTTTTTTTTTATTACCGTTACCTCATAAAACAAATGCAAAACATACAAATACAATGTATTTTTGGTATGTTTTTAGTCATTTAAGTCCGGTTTTAGTGGTCAAAGGTATGTGTAATTAAACACATACCAAGACACGAGTTCTCTGGCTATCGCCTTTTCTAGTTTTGCGGTGATATTTTCGTCTTTATTCCTATTATAACTTTTTCATAAGTAAGAAGTATAGGAAATAGTCTTATTTTCCCAAGGAAAATAGACACATTTTTTCTTTCACAAGTAAAGAATAAACCCTTGTTTACGGTATACGTTGCATTAATATATTAAAAGAACTTGCAAAGTTCAATATTAGTATTTTTAATAATTCATCCTTTAAAAATTAACTACCCATGTTTATAAATAAACAATTAGTTTTACAAGGGTCTAAGATCCAACTTGACATTCTACCATTAATGCAGTTGATCTACTAGGAATGGTAAAACTCAATAGGTAATCAACGGGTGATAATTGCCTTCATGTGCAACTCTTAGGTTTATGAGGCCCAGGGGATCATAATCCAGGATTATAATGTCAAGTAAGCATGTTTCACCCCATCGTATGCTTTGGGTTGAAGGTCTGACCAACATACTCAATATAAGTCGTCCAATAGAACATCATAATATATAGTGCTCAGGTCTGACCATACGATTATTGTATTACCTTGTTTTGCAATTCACCTAAGACTACCTTAGAGTAAAAAGACAAACTCAAGTTATCTTGTACTTTTTTGGGTAAAGGGTTTTCCCGGTAAATGTCTTACACCAAAAAGCGTTTATGTACAAAAGGTGTAGGCGAAGTCTTACACCCCAGTCTGTTACATAGGCATTATAACAACCACAGTGCAAAATAGTGTGAGTTGTAAAAAATAAGTTTACACATTTAAATGATTACCAAGAAACTACAAATAGGAATGACAAACAACAACTTATGACTCACAATTTATCGTTATATTTTTAATATCTACTAATTTTAAACACTTTACACATATGACTTGACTATTAGTTGACCATTTTAATAACTATTTACTATAGTTAAGGACTATATTTACATAATTATGGAAGCTGGGTGGGGGGGGGGGGGGGGGGGGTGGGTGGTAGACATAGAAAACAAATTTAATTTATCTGAATAGCTAATTAATATAATATCATTCAATACTACAAATATTTCATATATTTATAATTTAACTATTTGATATTGATAATATTTTCAAACAATCTATAATAACCAAGAAAAAAACAAGAACAATAGCAAAAAACACTAAAGAAATGTAATCAATCTGAGTCGTTTCTTCCCCTACAACCATTAGTATGGCTTCTTCAACTCCAGATATCAACTCTGCAATGACATGAGTCAACCCCGGATACTTCTCAACCAACCTATAAGCATTAAATGCATAATAAGGACCATTAACCCAGTTAACCAACCAAGCTGGCCCATTTTCCATTAAACCCCGATTGGGATATCCTAAACCTTAGAGACCAAGCGAAATACCGAACCATGCTAAATAATACATTCCTAGAATCAACATCAATAACTGCCATATCGTAAATCAATATTCTAGGTGTAATTGGGCTTACACTCAAAAAATGAGTAACTTGTTGGAAAATTGATTATTCCAAAACATAACACAAGGCTTTTCCATACAAGCACCATGATGACCCAAACTTCCATTAAAGACTAAAGTCCAACACCATGGTACCACCATCCATTCAAAAGCATGGACTGATCAAACCAGTAGGCCAAATACAGCAGCAACCACTACCTGTAGCAGCAATCCATTATGTAGAAGCGTCCATAAATCTGTTTTAGAGTACCGAAACCCTAAACTAATGTTGAACCAGCCCTAACCAGCTCGAGAACAATAAAAGCTAGGGTCCAGCAGGTCAAAGAGTGAAAATAGAGCATCATATTACGCACATATCAGATCTAGAGTCTTATCCATATCCTATTGAATAACGAGCCCATTTACATCACACAGTACCAAACGACCATATTTCATCCAACATTAAAGCAGTAGCAATCAAGCCACCAACAAACACATAATCCGTACCTGAGTACAAATAGCCCCGAGCAAACCCTAACAACCCCGCAACTCACGAAAATGCAATGAAAGGATTATACCACTTGTACCAGCCAACCTTTGCAACACTCTCATCATAAACACACCTGTAATTATACCATTCTTACCCGTATATAAAACATCATTAATTTGACCAATGAAACACTACGAACTAGTAAGAACCCATAATCACAATCAGGGTTTTGTCACAATCATGCGTCTAACCAAACATAGTACCATGAATATAGGCCTTACACCCCGACAAAACACGTGAGATAACAGGGAATTCTTAATGATTCAAAGGATAAATCAGATAACCAACACCCATCGACTAGCAGGTCCAAGAAAACCCTAAACACATAGGTTTTCGATCTCGCCGACAAACCAAACCCATAAGAACAAACCGATTACCCCAACATGTATAGTTATAGCGCAAATCAATCAGACATAACAGTGATAAGACAATCTGTAGGATATTGGAAATCATAACACAATGGAAGATAAATGGATTAGCCAAATCCTAGAAAGAGAAAGTAATAGAAAAGCTTTCTAGAGAGAGAAAGTGTAACATGTAAATGAAAATGACTAACTACCTCTTCCAAGGCATGGAAGAGGCTTATATACTAGCTTACAAAATCAGCCCTTAGGCTATCTACCAACACGCCCTGGGGTCTTTTTCGTTAAACATTTACACAATTTAATTATTATACACGTTTTCTCCTAATAAGCTTTATTAGCTGTTACAGCTTATTTCGTGGCTTATTCATTAAGCTGTGACCACAAGCTTATTTTTCCTAGGTCCGTATTAGTTCAAGCTATTTTCTATATTTTTTCTAGAATTTTTATAAATAGGTTAGTATTTTTAAACATTTATTTTTGTTAAAGACTTTAAAAAATTATAAAAAATAGAAAAATAATCAAAAAAATATAAATCTTTTTTAGAAAATTTTCTTTTATCATAAAGTTTCTAGGAAAATTAGTTTTACTTTTGTAGGGTTTAATTTGCAAAATTTCGATTTTTAAAGAACCGGATTCGTTCCCGTTCTCATTTTTCGTGTTTTAAAGCTCATTTCAACTCTGTTTTTGTTCTAGTTTTCTTTAAACTTAATTTTTAGTCAATTAGAGTCCATTTAAAAAGAAAATTTTAATTTAGGTTTAATTTTAGAAATTTAAGGTTTTTGACTGCCGTTTAGGGTTCCTATTTTGCGTTTTTAGTTAAAATTTGATTTCTCGTTATTTGTTTTCGTACTTAATTGTTATCATCTGCTTATTTTAAATTTTAAAAGTTGATAATCAAATAAATCTTTGTTTCCAATTCAAATCATTGTCCGAACATCAAACGTGGTTTCAATTTCACAAATCGTTAGGGAATAACGACCCGGGAATCATACTTCCCGGTTAATATACGTATCCGTGTTTTCTAATTTGGTAATTTTCTATCATATTATATATTTTATTATTACGTGTGTTGGTTCTAATGAATCAATCTCCATCTTTATATGAACCTGTAATAAAATAGTTAGCAATAAAGGGAAAATTGATTTGAAAATCAATCGACGTGTCACTTGAAAATATGTTTTTGCAACACATCGAGAGTTTTAAGCGTTTTTCAAAAGCAGCAACCGTCAATTCGTATACTGGAACAAGTTTGATTCATGTAGAACCGCACCATTGTTTCTTTCCAGTTGTCACAAGTTTGATCCATTTAGGATCTCACAAGTC
Organism: Tanacetum coccineum; assembly: GCA_026074375.1. Classification (NCBI taxonomy): domain Eukaryota; kingdom Viridiplantae; phylum Streptophyta; class Magnoliopsida; order Asterales; family Asteraceae; genus Tanacetum; species Tanacetum coccineum. The sequence goes on from BQNB010135905.1 coordinate 14,555, forward strand.
ACCTACCAAGAGCTTGTTTGATGTTGGCTCTAGCAGGATATCCATATTCACTGTGATACTTAGGTATCACTTGGATGTTCTGGCACTACCACAAGGATAATGCGTAGGACTCTTACGATAATCCGTGTTTTCACTTTGTGTGAAGAACAAGTAAAATAGAATAGTGTCCTAATGAGATTAATTTATGATCTCTTGGCTCTAGACTCAATTGTGCGTTTTGGTTTTAGTGATAGGAGGCTAGAGCGGACTGCCACCTTTTTAATATCAACTAACTCGAAGTGAGAAAGTCAGTAGATAATGTGTTTAGTCTCTGTGAGAAATGAAACAGATATATTTTGAGAGATTCTGAGTGGCTAGGGAGGGTTGTGCATTGCATCACTAGGTCTATGACGGCTTTCTTCAATGTCAGCAATCATCTTTGTGATTCTGACAGCAGATGTATTGACTCAGTTTCTGCTTAAGTGTATGGAGGGCTTCTTTCTTTTCACCTTTTATCCTTACAATTCTTTTCATTCTTCAACCCCTTCAGTGCTTACCGAGACTTCATGACTAGTACCTTGTTGGGTTTGTTCTAGTACTAGCTCTATCTTAGTCGGCACTATTCCCTTATTCTCACTTTTACTTCTTTTTCATGTCATACCTAAGGACTTCTTTACTAAATAGTGGATTGTCCCTAGGTAGATCCCTCTGGTTCTGGCTGGATCATGGGAACTAATACCTAACCTTACCAACCTTATAACTCCGATAAAAGTAAATACATGGTCGGTCTTTTTGGTACTGTTCACCTTGCCATAAAACCAATTCAAAAACTCAATCAGGTACTTGTGATAAAAATATCAAAGCTTTTTGTATCATGATTGTTTTTGCTGTTCAGAAATGCTCCCCCTCAACATGTGCATCGATAAACAAAAATGTTTAGCCACGAAGGATGGAGTATACACATGAGTCCACAAAATCACTTTTTTATCAGTTTTCATATTTAAATCACATTTTCTCCCCTTATCAAAAATTTTAAACCCTTTGATATTTTGGATATCAATGGGTTCAAATATGTTAGAAAACAAGAAGAAAAACATGCCGATTAATCACAAGTTAAATAGGGAACATATTAATGCTCCCCCTCAATTTATAAGGGTACGTGTGAGTGTCAAGTATACAATTTTTAAAAGATTGTGAGTTTGACGAAAACAACTCATGAAAAACTTTATACAATGACACTTAACACCTAAAGATACACTACATATTTATAATAATGTACAATATATGATATACAAAATAAGATGATATTGACATGAGTATCTGAATGATACAATCATTCAGTTCGCTGGATAAGTCTGTAGTCAACATCTCTTAACCTTCCACTAACAAAGCTTTCAAGACTCTTGAATATTCTCCTAATCTTGAGTCTTCTCTCGATCACCTCCATAAACTCTTTACTCCTCCTTCTATCGTCCTTAGACCAAATTCTTGTTTACATGCCCGAATTGTACTTGAACAGCGTGAAGTCTTTAACCATGTGATCCAGCTTTTCCAGAATCCTAGTCAACGTGCCATCACTGAACTTGTGCACCTCAGTCTCCCTCATCATCTTCTTCTGATCTTTCCTATCTCTATAGATTACGGGCTGTGACTTAGAAACGATGGTGTAATCTTCTTTGAAAAGAAAATCAGATGCATCCCAGTTCCGTTCAGTAAGGTTGAGCTTGGTCCGAGAGCTCTCAATTCTGAGTTGCAAGTCTTCCACCTGTTTTTTGATAACAATGTTCCTAATCCACATGTTAACTGCGTTGAACATGTTAACTTTGTCGGATACAAACATATGGTTGAGCTTGCCTTGAAGATGAAGCAAGTATAGGTCTTCAAAGTCATTAAGATGCAGATTCTTGAAATCGGATTATGAGATCTTGTATTTCTTATAGTCAGCTCTGCGTAGAACAATATCTTTCAAGTAGGTGTAGCTGTATCTGGATATTGTCTTAAAACTGATGACACTGAGAATCCGCATGTGAGATCTGACTGCACGACGATCAGAGGGGGCACTGTGTCTGTTGATGTAGAATTCCTTGCGCTTAAACCACCAATAAGAAATACCATGGGCTGCACTAATATTGTATTCTCGTTCACTTTCAATCCATAGTGACGGTATGAGTTCTTCAAGCCCAAAGTCTAGATAGTTGGTTGCCTTTAACTTGTATATAGACAAAGCACTCCTCCTTTCTTTGTTGCCTGACACAAGATATTCTAGATCCTTATTAAAGAAGAATTGTGGTTGAATTGTTACCTGACCAGGTGGACCTCCTAAAGGTAATGGTTTGCTTACATCAGGCACAACCCGATGACCCTTAGGATTCATCAAGTCAATCTTGTCAGAGAGTAACATGTGACACTCTTCCATCTGGAATTGATGGGAAATGTTGTTGGTGTGGAATGTTTTGACGATCATGTAAGCTAGGCCTTCCAATTCAGATTTTTATGAGCTTCTTCTTCCCAGTCCGTTTGCAATACCATTTGATGAACGATCACATATCTACAGTTTTACTCAGAAGCTTTTTTTCCTATGGATCTTTATATGACTTGGCTAAAGCATCGACTCAGTTGTTCTCAGCTTCAGATAAATCATTCGGAGGAATGACCTAGTCTGGTTCTGGAGTTTCAGGTCTGCTTTTCTTCTAGTATAGGCTTCAACTAGTCTGGTCTGGTCTTGATCTTGGGAAGATGTGCAGTATCAGTGTCCTCTGAATCTAAGATATTCGCATCATCTGGTATTGGCACTTCTTTGACAAGTTGTTTAGAAAGAGTAACGAACTTCTGCTTGGAGGATCTGGAAGGAGATTTTCTAGTGTCAGAAGTTTTCCAGGCTAAGGACTGAGGAGCTGGAGGCTGTTTTGAGCCTGAAGGATTAGAATCGTACCTTTTCTTCTTGCCTTGGTCTGAATCTGGTGGAGGAGGAGGAGGATCTTGGTCATCGCGATGTCTCTTATGAGACTTAGCAGTTGATTCAAAGAACTCGTCCCTGTTATCACGATCCATAGATGCCTCGAGAGCTTTGTAAAGAGCTACATGTTCAGGCTGCGATTGGAATGTGCCACTTTTAAACATCCATTGGTGAAGTATTTCTTTCATTTAACCTTCAGACAAATCTCTGAAGCACTCACAGAGTGGAGCTTCAAGAGCTATTTGAACAGTTTCTTTGACAACTTCATTGACTGTTTGGTTGATTTGATGAGGCAGGTCACAAAGATCCAACATGAAAACCCTGGATGAAAGACCTTGAACAGTCTTGTCCTGAAGCTTGTGTCTCTTTTCAAAATTAGCACACACTTGTTCCAGTGCCGAGACACGAGGGGCTAGATTAGGATCTGAAGAGCTTTGTTGTTGTGGATGTGGTAGAAGTGGAAGGGTTATTGTTGTTGTTTTAGTTGTCGCTGCAAAGAATGGTTCGTGAACGATAGAAATGCTGCTATTACTCCTGATTTGGAAAGAAAAAGTGATGAGACTGAAGAAGTTAATATTGAGGAGAAAGAAGCTTCTAA
>BQNB010135906.1:0-18087 GCA_026074375.1 Tanacetum coccineum
AGGTTCTGACAAGATGTATCAGGATCTAAAGAAACTCTATTGGTGGCCAAATATAAAGGCAATCATCGTTGAGTATGTTGGCAAATGTTTAACATGTTCTTAAGTGGAAGCGGAAGAGAATAACAATGGATTTCATCACAAAACTACCCAAAACCTCAAACGAACATGACACAATCTGGGTCATTGTCGATCGTCTTACCAAATCCGCACATTTCATCCCTACCTGAGAGACAGATAGTATGGAAACCCTTACAAGATTGTACATAAAGGAAATAGTCTCCTGGCATAGAGTGCCAATATCTATCATCTTGTATCATGACAGTCATTTCACGTCCATATTCTGGCAATCATTACAAAGTGCTTTAGGTACTCAATTAGACATGAGTACGACATATCATCCTGAAACTGATGGGCAAAGTGAAAGGACCATCCAAACACTTGAATACATGCTTCGAGCATGTGTTATAGATTTTGGAAAATGATGGGAAAAACACTTACCATTAGTAGAATTTTCTTACAATAACAGTTACCATGCCAATATTAAGGCAACACCATTTGAGGTACTTTATGGTCGAAAGTGCAGATCACCTATTTGCTGGGCCGAAGTTGGAGATATTTAACTTTTATTGGACCAGAAATAATCCATGAAACCACTGAAAAGATAGTACAAATTCGACAACGCTTGCAAGCTGCAAGAGACCGGCAAAGAAGTTATGCCAATGTAAGGCGAAAGCCTTTAGAATTTCAAGTTGGAGATCGTGTTATGTTGAAAGTGTCACCTCGTAAAGGTGTCATCCGATTCGGAAAACGAGGAAAGCTTAATCCCTAGTACATTGGACCTTTCAAAATCCTTGAACGGATTGGCCCAGTGGCATATAAACTTGAGCTTCCTAAAGAACTCAGTAATGTCCACAGTACTTTTCACGTTTCTAATCTAAAGAAATGCTTATCTGACGAATCCCTTGTCATTCCAATGAAAGAGCTTCGGCTTGATGACAAACTCAACTTTGTGGAAGAACCAGTAGAGATCATGGATCTAGAAGTCAAGCAACTGAAACAAAGTCGTATTCTTATAGTCAAAGTAAGATGGAACTCTAAAAGAGGATCAGGATTTACGTAGGAACGCGAAGATCAAATACGTGCCAAGTATCCACATCTGTTTTCCAACATCACTCCGGCATCCAACTAAATCTCGGGACGAGATTTATTTTAAGGGAGGGAGACTATAACAACCCATAATTTTCATCAATGTAATTATCCATCTATTAAATTAGATGCACTGTAATATCCATCTATTATATATATATATATATATATATATATATATATATATATATATATATATATATATATATATACCACCTTTTTACAGGGAAATTTTTGCTTTATCTCATTATGCAACGTAACTTGCATCTCTAAAGTAAACGAGCTCACGCAACCTCTATCAATGCCATCTATATCTATGTTTATATCATGTAAACATCTTAATATGTCAAGTCAATATCTTAATATCATTTTTACCAAGTACATTATCAATTTAACGTACCATTTACAACGTTACTACAAAACAAGTATTAAACGTTAACGTTTATATCAAAACCCTAATTATATGTAATGTATACATATAAAATGGATGTGCAAGCCTTCAAATCATGGTCACAAGGTGTACAATGCTTAACCTTTGATTTTATTTTCCCTCTAACTCAATGTTACAAACACATATTAAAGCTTAAAGTACAAATCAACAATTCATAAATTCAAATAAACTTATTTTTCACCGTTTTCATTTTAGATTTCGTACCACCTCTTTAGCACAAGGTACAATCACTTAATGCATGACTTCTAAACCTTAAACCTAAACACTAATTAGTCCTAAAACCCTAATTTCACTTTAAACCTAAAACGAAACCCTAAACCTTAAACCTAATACTAAACCCTAATCCTAACATTAAACCTTAATCCTAAATCCTAAACTACCCTAACATGTAAACCTACTCGATCTAAAAAACCATAAAACCCTAACCCGTGAACCCCATAAACCCGACACCCTTTTTTTTTCATTTTGACTCATTTTCAACCCAACCAAGCACCCTAGCACCTCTATGACATCACCACCATGTCACAAACAAGCAACCAAGAACCTCCATCACCTCCCTTGGCCACCAAGTTTGGCCTTGTCACCTCTTTGTCACTCCATTATACCTGAAACCCTACTACACCTCTTTCCCACCATTCAATCATATACTCTTCTAGATCTCAATACTCATCCACTATAGCTTCCATGATCATCTATCCTTGCCTTGAACTTGGGCACCAAGGGTCATTCGAACCCTATATAAGTGGAACACCCCCTCTTCATTCAAATCACACCTCAAACATTTATCTCACACTCAAATGGAGTTCTAGCTCAGCCAAGGAAGAATTATAAGGTCCCTAAGATCAGAATAGAAGCCAAGAATCAAGAGAAAGGAACCCTTAAAGTCGTTACTAGGCGTACGAACCTGACAAACACCATTTGACCCATTTTAGTCATGTAAGCTCAAAATCTTGTTTCAATAGTTATAATCTGTATTAGAATATTCAAAATACTCTTTAAGATCATATTATTAACTCTTGTTAAAACCTTGATCCTCAAAACTGTGGCGTTTTTAATAAAAAACCCTAAAAACAACCGTTTTGATTTTTAGTTAACGAATCCTTTTTTCTAAAATTTTGGTTACAGTAGAACATCTTATTTTAGCTTATTCTAATAAGCTATAACCTGCAAATATCATTTGGAACCCTAAAATAAGCTTGCATGGCTTTTTGGACTTGATTTGCAAATGTTTTCATGCATAGGGGTATATATCGTAACTTTTTGAAATTTATAACTAGAGGGGATGAAAATGTCATTATTCTAAAGTTATAACTATAAGGACCTATCTTGCCAAGTTCTAAAGTTAAAGGTTTAATATTTATAAACTTATTATATATAAAGGACTAAACTTGTAAAAGTTTATAAATCAAGGGTATATATTGCCATTTTTGCAAACTTAAAAATATAAAATATAATATTTTTATATAAATTATAAAAATATATATTAATATTATAAGACTCGATTTTATTAAAACCCGACACATTTATCGTTATTGATCATCGATCGACGCATTATAAAACAATTACGTTATATATTTAACGTAATTTATCATCGACTAACTTTTGAAGAAACTTAAAATTTTATCGTATCACGTTACTAGGGAGCTTCATGTGAGGAGTTTCATTTGGGTATACGTTTTGACGAGTTTGCTGGATTTACGATTTAAAGTGTCCTGGCTCCTCAAACGTTTACTACATGACCTCTGAATTATGATGGCCCGAACAGTGATACAATATTTCCATAAATTAATAAATCAAAGTAATACGTTAAACTTTATAAAGTTTTGAAACATAAACCATCACACTAAGACTTGACATATTACCCCAGGTTGCGTGACGAAGCCGTTACTTTCACTTGATATACTTTTGCCATCAATCAGATTTCCCCTGTTAAGGTGAGTTCATAGCCTCGCATTTAACTCTTTTAAATGTTTCATAAACCCGCGAGGGGGATACATGCTATAAACCATGAATACAAGTGTTTTCTAAATGTATGTTATCCTGATATATTATTGCATCTGTTGTCTAAGTCCCTTTATGCCAAAAGACCCCCACCATCATGGACCATTAATCACTTGCGAGTGAACGCGAATATTGTGGATAGGCCTATCGGGGTTGACGAATCCCGTTTGTGTTAGCCGGATAGGTAACCAAACGCACTATATTTGAAACTCATAGGTATATGACAATTACCTGCATGGGGGCCATTATCATTATATATATCATTATTGATATATACACAAGTCAGTTTGAGTGCCATGAGCTTAGACGCAATAATACTGTTTTCTATAATAATTGTACACATTGCAATTATTACACTTATGGGTGTATAACAACGTAACCCACTGTTATGATGACTTGTATTCAAACTATTTAACATAAACCTATAAATTTCACTCAACCTTTGTGTTGACTTTTTAGCATGTTTATCTCAGGTAACTGAACATCTTATGGCACGGACTTGAAGATGGCTAAACTGTTATCATTCAAACTTTATGTTTTCATGTAGATTTTTGGGACCTCTGTTTGTAAAAACTTTGATGAAATAATGAATGATAACTTATCTTTTAAAAACGTCTCTTTTGAGTCGTTTTCTATGATTATGACTGTTGTACTATGAAATAATACCCCAGATTAGCTTCCGCTGCTATATGTCAAAAATAGGGGTGTTATAGACTTGGCTATTACCTTGATGGGTGATTAACAAAGTTTTCCAAATTTCTTTTGCCTTGTTACACATGAAAATTCTTTCATATTCTTTTCTTGGCAAAGCATTATAAATAACCATTTTTGCTTCATTATTTTTCACAAGTCTCTTTTTAAGATCATCGCTTTGTTTTTCAAAAGGGATAACCTCATCTAATTTGGTTTTCGGATTTTGTTCAATAGGTTGAAAATCACCGTTGGTAATAACATGCTAAAGATCTAGATCTTTTGATTTAACATATGTCTCGAATCTATTTTTCCAATAAATAAAACTATCGCTTTCAAAGAGTGGTGGTCTTTGCATAGATTGCCCTTTTAGATATTTGTCGGAATCCATAGATCGATCCAAGCTTTAAAATACAGTATATTTTAAAAATCTTGAGTGACCTTGCTCTGATACCAATTGTGGAAACTAGAATGGGGAGGGGGGGTTTAATAGTTTACAGGTTCGTTTTACGTTTTAAAAGTTTGCTTTTAAAAATGTTTAGATCCGAGTTATATGTTTAACCAATTCACAATATGGAACAAGCTAATAAAACGACTCTAAATCTAAAACTAGGATAACAGCAATAATATGTAAGGAGATAAGGGAAAGAAAAACAAAAACCATAATCAAAAAGACACCAAGATTTATATAGTGGGCCATATAACAAGCAAAGAATCTCGGAGCGGCTACAGTGAATGCACCTCTTCGCCATACTCCCACTAACCCGAGTATCCGAGTCGATGATTTCCACTATGGTCATTCATAGCTCCCTTTAGGCCGGAGAAGAAGGAAAGAGATAGAAAACCGTTTACACGTCACTTACGTTATTTTTCGACACTAAGCTAAATGTCGAGTCCTAATCTTAGCTAGAACCAATCTACCACTTCACAAGATATACACACTCACAAGATCTACATAATCGGATCTACACAATATCTGAATCACACAAATATTCAAAATAAATACAATAGAGATTTGGTACTTAGAAAAAGAAAGGAGAGATCACTAATCAACACTTCGTTTCTTGACGAATACGTGTTCTCCTCTTGCACTTGAATGAGAGGGAAGAGACGAGAAGAAGAGATTAGATCACTTGAAACAAGATCAAGATATGTTAGTGATCAAGATATTTAGTGAGAGAAAGATGGTTTTTAGAGAGAGAAAGAAGTGTGAGAAAATTCATGCAAAGAGGTCTAATTTTCAGCAAGGGGTGGACCAGTATTTATAGACAGGAAAAGCCGACGGTAACTGGCGACAGTCCCGGCGGTCCCATATTTATAAAGGGGACGCCAGGCCTATAAGGGGCCACCAGTAGACTCCGCTCCCTTTTTTTTCTTTTTGTGGAGAAGATTGTATCTGGTATAAAAGCTTCCGTTTTGGGGGGAAAATTTGAATTAAGTTCAAATTTTAAGTTAAAACTTTTCTTTTAATTAGAAAATATTTTCTTGATCACTAATCATGCTTAATGATTTGTTTGTTCATACCTTAAGTGATCACTCATCTTAGAAATGGAATTTTACGATTAATAATTTGTAAACGTTTAATTTTATTGTAAACGTTTTTACATTTTGTTATTATCAAAACGTTGAGAGGTCGAAAAATATAAATAACGTTTTTAGAAATTATTTGTATTAACAGTAACTTATTTTTTAAGGTGTGAAAATATAGACAAAGTGTCAAAGATGAAGTGATTATTGTTTTGTGTTGTATGTGTTTTATAAAAGGTGCTTATTTTGTTGTTCATTTTGAATTTGACAGACATGTACTCTATGACAATGCATCATAGTCGATATATAAATATATAAAAAAAGTGCAGCATACAAGAATCCCAATCGTCAAGATAACATTTATGTTAGCCTTAAAATATGTCGACTTATACGGAATTACAATAGTTTACTAAAGGTAAGGCACGCAGTGACTAGTTATGACAAAATGTATAAGTTAGGAATGCCTTGGCCTATAAATACCCCTCCTATACTTCCATATGAAGGTAAGGATTCATTTTGTAACAAAAAGAGTGAGTGTTTTCCTCCTCCTTCTCTCTAGAAAACACACACTCTTCCATCTCTTTCTCTCTCTAATCCAATATGGCATACTTTCACTTTTATCCTCCCCGACCTCCGAATCATGTTAGTTTAGTGAATATTAAAGACAAACAAGGTATATTGTACTTTTCGTCTAGTATGCGGTCGTTAATGATCTTTTTATCAACTAATGATGTCTATTTCTTTTGGTGCATGCAGTGAGTACATGACCTCCCAAGGAACAAGGAGGAGGTTGAAAGAGTGATTAACGACTGCATATGAGCCAAAACCTACACCAGATTGAAAGTGCTATTGACAATCAGGATTCTCATATGCGGTACTTTTTTTATGGATTGCTATAATGAGTACGATGCTTGTTTTTAGTGATGTTACCTCAAAGAACACTGGTATATAATATATGTCTATCAAATTCAAAATGAATAACGATAGCGTATCACTCAAACCAACATTAATATCCCTTATAACTAGCTTAATGTAAAAGGGTTACATTCATGCTTACCATGAAATGGAAACCTACACCCTAAGTACAAAAGATATTAAGAATCACAATCTTGATGTCGTTTGTAAAAGACAATTTGAAATTTTCAAAGTCAAACGATTAACTAAGAGTTTGATCCCCATCAAGTTCATTAAAAAGACCAAGAATTCTAAGATTTTGAGTATAACAAGGTTTTTAGCCCGTGTTTCGCTGCGGAGCGCGGGGCTAAACGGCGTTGAGTCAAGAGGAAGCTCGCTTATTTAACATGAAGCATGTACCAAAATCATATTAGTTCTACCATAAACGTCAACATGAAGGGCGACAGCTACCTTCCATCAATCCGAATAGAATTCTACAACTGTTGCTTACTTTAGCAAATCCGCTGATATTTTCACTTATCTTGATACAAAAATTTAGTGCAAAAAAAAGAAGATACATAAATGAATTTTAAGCACTCTACATGAAATCTTCAAACTAAAAATGCTCCCTGTAAACAGACATTATGAAAATAGATATAAATAGACACTTGAAACTAAACATATTATTAATAATAAATCACTACCTGAATATAACAGTTTTTAGCTAACCAATATCATCATGAGTCATCTACTTATAAACGGGTATTGTACATTTGGTTTTAAGTTTTAACGACCATAATAGAATATAAATTAGATCACAGGTGGCCTTATATAAAATAGAGCTGAAACAATATGAATTTGTTAGCTAAGGCAAGCATTTCCATGACCCACATCTAGCATGCCAAGCACCTAACAGGCACTAAAATCGGAACTATTTTTAAATCAGTAAGTTCAAGTTATAAACTGCAACCTTGCTTGCACACACCTGGAAGTAAGTATTTTGCGTGAACTAAATGTTAACAAAAATTATTTCACATGTGGCTATGATCTGCTGTAGACGCATTTGTACTAAAATTGCAACATGTTATCATAAGTTCAACCAATCACATTTGAGTAAGGAGGCAATGTTGACATATTCACAGTTTTACCATCAACTCTTAATTCTTATTTTGCGCTATGTTACTACAAATGTGAATACATAGTTGATTCATTACAGTTTATTCTTGGTGATTAATTTTCTAATATTTATAAGTAGTTTTAATAAGAAATCTCGAATGCCCACTTTGGTCTGGGTTTTATAGTCAATATGAAAACTTTATTTTCTAGACAACACAATTAATAAGGTCCAAGCCGTTGCACATAGATGACAAAAAACTAAATGAAAGTGAACTGAACATACCATAGGTTTATCGTAAAATGGAAACCCCTGCAACTCTGCTTTCAAGAATTTCTTGTACCTGATTTTCGTATTTTTCCTTCCACTCAGCAGCACTTCAATAATCAACACCCTTTTCACCTCAATACTCCACCACTTTGAGGTCTAAGTGTTGCCTGGAAACCTCCGCTGCTATACACAACAATAAGATGTAAATCATTTAATGAGTATGCACTATATATGTCAAAAAATCGTCAAGGGGCATACCTGTTTGACTAACACAACAGTGGGTACAAAAAAACTACAACATTTGGTGACTGCTTTTCTAACAGATGGGCATACCAGCCCTTTTTTCCGAGCTCCTTTTCATCATTTCATTTCTTTTGCTTAATGAGTGCTAAGTTCTTCAAAACTCCAGAAATCGTCAAGTAGTGATGCATGTTCTTTGTTTAGTTTAAGGATAGATAAAAGCCGATTAAACTCCTGCAATTATATAAACATAAAAATGAATATCCATATGCAAATACCATTCATAGCAAACCATATATGGGTCATAAAAGTTTATAGCAGCTAATAGTTGAATAATTCATAGCTAATACAACAGTAATATACATCAAACCTTTTAACAATACATTAATTGCTAGCAAGAATTACTAATAATGAAGTTCAAATGCTTTATATTCATTTTTAAACCTTTAGGACGTATATGACATGGCAAAACAACCACAAAAGCTCATAATAGAGTGACTTGAAAAAAACGTTCTGCTGAGTCTTGGTTTAGGCTTTCTTTTATCTTTTTGTGATTTTGAGGTTAAAATTCTAATAAGAATAATGACAATCATGTGTGACAATCGTATACATCCTATATATCAAAAGGGCCAAGCCAATTATTGACTGACACATATATCAAAACTTTCATACTGTATTTTGTCTTAAAATAAAACTTATTAATCAATAAAGTGTGAAAAAACTGGTTTAAAAAATGATCAGGTCAACCTGTTCCGACCCGTGTACTGACCCTTTTACCAAACCCGCCCATGCTGCCGTCGTTTCAGCCTTGAGTAAACCCGCCAAACTTTTTCGTAACCCGACAACCCACCAATTTTCCATCTCCAGCCAAGTCAAAAGATATATATAAGTAGAAACTAAACCCCGTGGATAAATCGACCAAAAAGTCGGAAACCATGGTTGCCAAAATATAAAAAATAAAGACATACTTTTTTTTCGGGTGCAAGCAACTCATTGCTATTTGTATTCGCTTGGGGACACCGTTGATGCTCCTAAGGTTGTTGTTCGAGCCATGTCGGAAACCATGTAACTGAAATATGCAGCTTAAAGTTAAAAAGTACGACGGCCTAAAGCTATACTTAAACTTTGTTTTGTATAAGTGAACACCAAAAACTCCAAAAAAATAGAGGGTGCCTCATTTTCCATGTCTCTCAAGTGTTTTCTGGTTTTAGTGATCGGTTGTTGACAGAAAAACGTAACACCCTTAAGGTAATAATTTCCTTTTTTTGGCCTACAAATATTAATCCACTAATGTTATATTGTAATCAGACTGCACATCATTTTTTTAGTTATAGTCAAGAGAAAAAAATTATACCTTGATAAGCGTTAGCTGCCATTGGTGTGCAAGTAGCGATGGCATGATCCCGTTTATGCTGCAACTTTACTAACAGGAAGAAAACACAAACGAAAAATACAGTCCAATCCAAAAACACAGACCGCTGCACCCTTTTTTTCACACACAAACTGCATCGGGGCTTTGTGCCCAGCACCGGCCGATGACGCCAGGATGTCAGGAATTTGCGAGGCTCAGATCCGCAACCGCGACGGCGCTACAGAATACCTACCATGGCTGCAGCCACCGTGTAGATGTGGCTGCCCAGCCAAGATACAAGCATCTATGTACCACAAACACGATTGCGGAAAAATATCATCACTGCCTTTGTTTTTTCTATACTAAAGGGCCTAAATACAATCGGGTAAAGAACTTTTCCAATCACAATCGTGCAAAAAGGCAAACAAAACTGCGTATTACACAAGCAAGTTAGGGTCGGAACTTCTCGCCGAGATTACAACAACCATCAAAGCCCAAAAAAACTTTCATAAGAACCGACTGAAAGCGTAGTATATAAGCAGCCAACATTTGTCACTGCAATAATACCTTTGTTTAAAAAGATCAGCAAAATAAGTAGCAACAAAACAACAAATTTTAATATGATATAAGTCGGCCAACTGCATAACTATACGCATAAGCAAACCGTGCTGTAAATGAAACCCGTGGCTGCAAATCTAACAATTTGCCATGCCATGGCTGCAAATATAATAATTTGCCCTGCCATGGATGCAAATCTAGCAACTAATTTGCCCTACCAATCTAAACACCAACAGTAAGCCACAAACTTAAACCGATCTTCACCAAACTAAACACATGTGTAACAGATGTATAAGCACTTTACTCAAAACACACATTCCCTTAAGAGTGCAAATAATTTAAGCAATGGCGTTTCAAGCGAAGCAATCTCTTTAGAGAAACTAAATAAGCGCATAAGGTGGGAAAATACGCTAATCCAAACACCTCCAAATAGAATTTGAAAACTTTCTTCACGACATGAGGCTCAGATTCGTTGGTAACCGACGAAAGCAGCCAGATTCGTTGGTAACCGACAAAAGCAGCGACATACGACATGGTTGCAAATCTAATATGTAACACCCCCATTTTTGACATATAGCAGCGGAAGCTAATCTGGGGTATTACTTCATGGATCAATAGACATAATCATAGAAAACGACTCAAAAGAGACGTTTTGGAAAATTTAGTTATCATTCAATATCATATCAGAGTTTTACAAAAGGAGGTCCCAAAATCTAGAAACATAAAGTTTGAATGATAACAGTTTAGCCATCTTCAAGTCCGTGCCACTCCATGCCATAAGTTGCTCAATTTCCTGAGATAAACATGCTAAAAAGTCAACACAATAGTTGAGTGAAATTCATAGGTTTATGGTAAACAGTTTGAATACAAGTCATCATAACAGTGGGTTACGTTGTTACACCCATAATAGTAATAATTGTATGCATGTACAATTATCATGGAAAACAGTATCATCATGGAAAACAGTATTATCATAGAAAGCAGCTCATGAATCACATATTTAAACTCAATAGAACCAGGAGTCTCTATCTGAAGACATACTAGGAGCTACTACCCAAATAGATAGTGGGAGCTACTACCCAAAGAGATACTGGGAGCTATTACTCAAAGAGATACTGGGAGCTATTACCCAAAGAGAGACTGGGATGTCTTATGGGAAAATGGAGGCAACTTAGGCAATAATATATCAGGATAGCATATAGTTGGAAAAACACTTGTATTCATAGTTTATAGCATGAATCCCCCACGGGATTTAGAAAACATATAAAGATGGGACTATTCACAGTGATGGAACCATATCATATATCAAAATCACTTGTGTTTAATTTGTATAAAACAAGCATGTATCCCCCTCGCGGGTTTATAAAACATGTAAATAAGTAAAGGCGAGGCTATGAACTTTACAATATCGGTTTTAAGTACTTGTGTATATTAAAAACAATTGAGCATGTATCCCCCTCGCGGGTTTATAAAACATTAGAAGATTTAAAATGCGAGGCTATGAACTCACCTTAATAAGGTAGTTTGATTGAGGGCAAAAGTATATCAAGTGAAATGCGTCCGTATGGCAGTACGATGATATCTACCCGGGCGGGAAAGTTCAGTATATCAATGGAAAGTAACGGCCTTGCCACGCAACCTGAGGGTAATATGTCAAGTCTTAGTGTGATGGTTCTTGTTTCAAAACTTCATAAAGTTTAACGTATATCTTTGATTGATTAATTTATGGAATATTGCATCACTGTTCGGGCTATCATAATCCAGAGGCCACGCAGTATTGTTTGAGGAGCCAAGGCACTTTAAATCGTAAACCCAGCAAACTCGTCAAAACAAATACCCAAATGGAACCCCTCACATGAAACTCCCTAGTATCGTGATACGATAAGATTTTAAGTTTCTTTAAAAGCTAGTTGATGATAAGTTACGTTAAATATATAACGTAATTGTTTTATAAAGCGTCGATCGGTGATTAATAACGAAAAATGTGTCGGGTTTTAATAAAATCAAGACTTTTGACATTAATATATATTTTTATAATTTATATAAAAATATATAAAAATATTATATTTTATATTTTTAAGTTTGCAAAAATGGCAATATATACCCTTGCCCTTGGTTTATATCTTTATCAAGTTTAAGTCCTTTAAGTACTTATATATATATATATACTATATATATTAATTATATATATATATACTATATTAAACCTTGTTAACTTTTATAATTTGGCAAAACAATACCTCATAGTTATAAACTTTGGGAAAAATGACATTTTCAGCCCTTTTAGTTATAAATTTCAGAAAGTTACGATATATACCCCTAGTATGGAAAGATTTGCAATAACAAGTCAAAAAAAAGCCATTACAAGTTATTTTAGGATTCAAATGATTTTTGCATGTTATACGCCTGATAGATTAAGCTAAAATAAGTTGGCTCTTAACGTAACAAAAGTTTAGAAAAAGATTAGTTAGCTAGAAATTCAAAAATCGAGGTCGTTTTAGGGTTTTTAACCAAAAACACATGGGTTTAAGGATTAAAAGCTGCATTACAAGAGTTCATATATGTTCCTTATAGAGTTTTATGTAACATTCTAATACAGTTTTATGAAGATTATGGAACAAGTTCTTAGGCCGTACTTGAGCTAAAATGGGTCGAAATAGGGTTTTCAGGTTCGTACACCTAGTAACGACTTCAACGGCTCCTTTTTCTTGTTTCTTGGCTTCTTTTCTGAGCTTATGGATCTTATACTTATTCCTTGATTCTCCTTGGCTTGGTTTAAGACTCCATTGTTGTTTGTGTTTGAGTTTGAGGTGTGATTTAAATGATATGCATGTTTCAGCTTTATATAGGGCTTAAAACCCTTAGTGCCCAAATTTTCTTGGTGGCTAAGGTTTATGATCTGTAGATAGATGACTAAGGAAGGCTATAGGTGATTCATGGAAGCTAGTATGTGAGTATTGAGGGCTAGAAAGGCTAGGATGGCAAGGTGTATGGTTGTGGGGGGTTTTGGCTAGAAAAGGGTGACAAGGATGTGATGGAGCTACTTGGTAGGCTGCTTGTGAGGTCATGGTGATGTCATAGAGGTGCTAGGGTGCTTGCTTGAGGTGATTGGTTGCTTAAAATGGGTAAAAATGCAAGAAAAGGGGTATCGGGTTCATTTTGTTTCGGGTTAGGGTTTTAGGGTTTTAATTTGTGTTATGGTTAGGGTTTATGATAGTTTAGGGTTTAAGATTAGTGTTAGGATTAAGGTTTTGGGTTTAGGATTAGGGGTTAGGGTTTAGTTTTAAGTTTTAAGGCTTAGTTTTAGGTTTAAAGTGAAATTAGGGTTTTAGGGTTTTGTTTAGGGTTTAGGGTTTTAGATTAGGGTTTTAGATGACTTAGGGATTAGGTTTAGGGTTAGAAGTCATGCATTAAGTGCTTGTACCTTATGTTAAAGTGGTAGTAAGAAACCAAAGTGATTATTAGGAGGGGTAAAATGACCCCTAATTGGACTTTCTTGCATTATTGACTTGTACATTGTGCTTTAGAATGTTTATAACTTGATTCAAGATGGAAAAGAATTCCAAATGTTATGTATTGATTACTTGTACACATGCTTTTAAAGTCTTGTTCAGATTCATTTTATATGATCATTACATATAATTAAGGATTATGAGGTAAACGTTTATTGTTTAATGCATGTTTTGATATAAAATTTTTGAAAAGTATGTTAAAATGGATAAATGTTCTTGGTAAAATGATATTAATATATAGACTGGAATTTTAGATGTTTTTATATGAATGTAAAACATGTATAGATGGCATAGGTAGTTTTGTGAGCTCGTTTACTTTAGAAATGTAAACTAGGTTACATAATGGAATGGAATAAAAACAAAAAATATTCTCGTGAAAAAGGTTGTACTTAATATAGCAAGTAGATATTACATTGATCGACAAATACTAGAAAATTACGTGTTGTTATAGTCCCCTAACCTTACAGAAATCTCGTCTGAGATTTAGTTGAGTGATGGAGTGATGGTTTGGAAATAGAAGTCCTTAGTTTTTGCAGTCCCTCTTCAGATGACCTACTTCGTTGCAAGTCTGACATTTGACAGTGCAAACTCTTGTGTGATGCAGGGTGTATCTTGTACACGAAGGAAGGTTTCCATGGTACCTTTTATTTTCTGTATACCTTTTGTTCTTCAGTGGGGGTGGGCTAGCATAAGTTATCGGATAGTTTCTTGCCTTCTATTCTGTTGTTGGTGGTTATCATTATTACGGTTGTGATTGTTAGTGGTTATTTTGTAGTTGTTTTGTTGTGATAGTCTATAGTGGTTATTGCTGTTATGCGATTATTGGGTAGTTGTTGTTGTCAGGTGTGTTTTTTTTCCTCAAAATTTTGTTTGTGCATCATTGGTTTTCTTGAGCAGAAGAATTATGTTTTATTACCTGCCTCCATCAACCTCTGGGTTATTGGTAAGGGCTTCCCTCCTAGTTTGAGGCTTTAAAGTGGTAAAATTTCCTTCATTACTTACTGGGGTTATTCCCCGATAATAGATTCCATAAGCTCTCTACGGGTTTGGTACCATGTTTGGGCATCAAGGAATGCTAATTCTGGAATCTTCTAACGTAAGTTTTGAGATCATTTCCTTTCACAGCCAAGTTGTAAAATTCGTCTTCCATTTTCTTGACTTCAGTTCGAGGGCAATACTTATTGGTCAAGAGCCTTTTCAATTCGGTCCAGGTGATCCTGTTGGCTTGTTCTATCCCAATAGGTTGGGCGTATGCATTCCACCAGGACAAGGCATCATCGGATTAGGCTGTACCAGTAGGCAAATGTCACTCTGTCTTTCCTCGGGACAAATGCTACGAGGAAAATATCCGGATTCTGTCGTTCAAACCAACGGATTGAGGCCAACAGTCCTTATGTTCCATTGAAATACGAAGGTTGTACAACTCTATAAACCTTTTGTAGTGACTTAATTACTTCCTATGGTATTTGCCTTGGTAGCAGCTTGTGTTCCAGTGCTTGCAACATAACATCAGCTATCAGTTGCCGAGAGATGTCCCAGCCTGAGTCATAGTTGGTTGTTTCATATTTAATGTTTCTGGGAAGGCTTCTTATTAATATATATAAGACAACATAGAATAAGAATCCATAAAATGATGAAAATTCTCATTATAATATAAAGACTTGTGACCATTCTTTGATATTACATTGCAGGATATAATAGAAATTTTTTGAAATTTAAGACTTCCAGAGATAGATACAGAGATAATGGAGTGAGTGATCCAATAGGAGGCTTAGTGTTTAGGTATAAAGGTTTGAGAAAATCAGATGGTAAGAGAATTCATAGTAATCACGGATAAGATAAAGATATAAGTTTTATATTCAGGATATAGGATAGACAATTTCGACATTCACAGTGGTTTTATGAAACCAATGAGGTATAACGGCATATCTCCACTGTAGTATATAATTGTCTATATAATTTACATCAGCAAATTTGAAAAAAGTGTCATTATTCATACATTCTATTGGTTGGATTCTTAGGAAGCTTTAAATGACACAGATCTAATCTGGTGGTTCTCCATTGTTGTTTTTTAGTTCTTGGATCTTGTTTAGAAGACTCTTGATGACGAACTGATAGCATCAATGATTATTTTAGAGTTGAACATTTTAACAGGTATTGGACTCATCAGGTTCCTCAGGGGACTAGTTCCACTTTTCACAGTGGTCGAGGTATGATCCATAATTGAGTTATCTAACTTGCAAAGATAGGCTCATCAAAAGGGATAGACTGGTGGTGTGGTGTAGTTGACCTAACTGATGATGAAGATCCTACTGATAAAGATAGGGGATACTGGATGGGTTTGATTCAAACAGGATTCTTAGTGTCTTTAGTTGGTGAAATATTCCTTGGGAAGGAGAGAAATTCGAGAATAGTTGGTGAGTCGGGGTTTTTTAGTTAGGAGAATTTGTAGAGGGAGAAAGCATTCCCTGCAATCATAATTAGAAGGTTTAGAAGGATGGTGCTGTACGAAGAATGATTGTTATAAAAACCCCTAGTGGAAATAAATAAGTTACTATTTATATAATAGTTATTATACGTTATGGATTATCTGCTAGCAAATCTCTTTACATACCACTATTGGGGAAAATGCAGTGGCTCAGTGGACAGAGAGACTTTCTTGGATGGAAAAAAAATAAGTAGTTATAGTTTAGGTTTTACACTTGTTTCTGATAACCATGAGCTCTCGGATACAATCTGTAACACCCCCACAGTTTTGATATATAGCAGCGGGTGGAGCTAATCTGGGGGTATTACTTCATAGAATCGTTAGAATAATCATAGAAAATGACATTAAAAGAGACGTTTTGAAAATTTTGTTATCATTTCATATATAATATCAGAGTTTTACAAAGGTGGTTCTAAATTAGAAACATAATGTTAAAATGGCATAACAGTTTTGCACTATCAAGTCCGTTGCCACTCTGTGTCATCAGTTGATCAATTTCATGATGCATAAACATGCTAAAATGCATCACAATGGTTGACGTGAAATTCATAAGTTTATGGTAAACAGTTTAAATACAAGTCATCATAACAGTGAGTTACGTTGTTACACCCATAATAGTAATAATTGTATGCATGTACAATTATCATAGAAAACAGTATTATCATGAAAAACATTAGTTTCCATGGAAATCAGATATTATCATATAAAGCGGTACTGGGTAATTTGCCAGTAAGCTATGATCACATATTTAAAACTCTGACTAGACACTGGAGCCTCTATCCTGAAGACATACTAAGGAAGCTACTACCATAAGAGATACTGAGGAACATACCCCAAGAGATATGGGAGCTTACATATACAAAGAGATACTGGGATGTATTACCAAAGAGATACTAGGAGTATTACCAAAGAGAGACTTGGTTGTCTTAATGGGTAGATGGAGGTAACTTATTGCAATAACAAAATAAGGATAGCAATTTATAAGTTGAAAAACACCTTGTATTCATAGTTTTTAGCATGATATCCCCACGAGATTTATAAAACAATAAATATTGTTGGGATATTCACAGTGATGGAACGCATATTTTTATCATAATCACTCCTCATGTTTTTAATTTGTATAAAACAAGCATGTTATCCTCTCGTAGAGTTTATTATATATGTAAATATGGTTTAAAACAAGGCGAGGCTATGAACTTTGCAATATCAGTTTTAAGTACTTGTGTATATTAAAAACAATTAAGCATGTATCCCCCTCACGGGTTATAAAAACATTCAAAAGATTAAAATGCGAGGCTATGAACTCACCTTAATAGTACAGGGAAATATGATTGATGGCAACAAGTATAATAGGTAAAGTAACGGCCTTTGCCACGGCAACCTGGAGTAATATGTAAAGTCTTAGTGTGTATGGTTCTTGTTCTCAATACTTCATCTAAAGTTTTATGTATGTCGCTTGATTGATTAATTTATGGAATATTGCATCACTGTTCGGGCTATCATAATCTAGAGGCCACGCAGTATTGTTTGAGGAGCCAAGGCACTTTAAATCGTAAACCCAGCAAACTCGTCAAAACAAATACCTAAATGGAACCCCTCACATGAAACACCCTAGTATCGTGATACGATAAGATTGTAAGGTTCTTTAAAAGCTAGTTGATGATAAGTTACGTAAAATAAATAACGTAATAGTTTTATAAAGCGAAGATCGGTGATTACTAACGATAAATGTGTCGGGTTTTAATAAAATCGAGTTTCATAATATTAATATATATTTTTATAATTTGTATAAAAATATTATATTTTATA
Source organism: Tanacetum coccineum (assembly GCA_026074375.1). NCBI lineage: Eukaryota > Viridiplantae > Streptophyta > Magnoliopsida > Asterales > Asteraceae > Tanacetum > Tanacetum coccineum. The sequence goes on from BQNB010135906.1 coordinate 18,052, forward strand.
TTTTTAAGTTTGCAAAAATGACAGTATATACCCTTG
>BQNB010135907.1:0-18086 GCA_026074375.1 Tanacetum coccineum
CAAGAATGATCGTGAAGATATTGGGAAACTTGGTGCAAAAGGTGATATTGGCTTTTTCATAGGTTACTCTGCTAATTCCTGTGCTTATAGAGTTTACAACTGAAGGACAAAGAAAATCAAGAAGACAATGAATGTGACGTTTGATGAGCTTTCAGCTATGGCTTTTGAATAACGTAGTTCAAAACCTGGGATTCAAAGCATGACTTCTGGACAAATCAGTTCAGGACTCGATCTTACTTATGCTCTATCAACAATAACAACGCAACAACCAATTGAACGTGAATTGGATTTACTGTTCGAAGCTATGTATGATGATTACATTCGTGGTCAACTGTCAGTTGCTCCAAGAACTGTTCCGGCTGCTCAAGCACCTCTAGTTCTTCAAACTCCAACTACATCTATACCAATAGCAGACACTACACCGACACCAACAAATTCATCATCTCAAGCAACAAATTTTCCAAACACTTCACAGGATGTCGACGAGCTCAAAACACAACAACAACATGTTCCGAATGCTATGCTCGATGAAAATACGTTTATAAATCCTTTTGCTACTCCATCCACAAGTGCTACTGAATCATCATCTTCACAATATGTGGATCCATCGAACATGCATACATTCTATCAACCTTACCCTCATGAATATCTGTAGACTAAGGATCACCCTTTAGAACAAGTGATAGGAGAACCCTCACGACCAGTTTTGACACAGAATCAACTCCGAACAGATGGTGACATGTGCATGTATGCATTAACCGTGAGCACTATGGAACCATGAAATGTCAAAGAGGCTATGACCAACCCTGCATGGATTGAATCAATTCAAGAAGAGCTTCTCTAGTTCAAAAGACTTAATATACGGGTGTTAGTTCCTGCTCCACATAACATAAAACCCCTTACAAGCATGATAAAGAGAACACGGTCATCCAAAACAAGACTCGTCTAGTTGTGAGAGGGTACCGCTGATGCGTATTTTATTTTAAAATATATTATTACCAAGTTCTAAATTAATAAAACTCGATCTACTTGACAATGCACTAACGGGAAGAGAACCCGATCGTAGGTAGTATAGAATGGTAAATCTAAGGTCGTCCGAAGAGCTAAGTTGTAAGTAGTTTTAATTTGAAATGTCACGTTTGCAAAATGGTTTTTGATTTGAATTAAAAGGAATTAAAAATAACAATAAAATAAATAACTGGAAATTAAAAGAGTTAGGGATATCAAGAGAGAAAACATGCTAACCTAGTTACTTCATTACTACTGTTATGAAAACATTTTCCTGTGCAATGTTAAACTATGGTTTCATTAGTGGTTTATAAGGTCGATAGACTTGAATGTGCATATTTAGTCTATCTTATACTCCCTGCGATTCTGAATCAGTCCCAAATCGTCTGGGGAGGTAGGTTATCCAGGTTGCAGTGATTAATCCCAACTATTCCCAAAATATATCTAATAAACTATAAAGATTATTAACCCTCTTGAAAGAGTTCCTGTTCTTTTTAAGTATATTAAGTGATAAGTGCAGTGATCGGTTAGTTCCTACACTAGGTAAGGAGTTAGTGATCCTCCCTAGTACCCATTGGATCCCATATTGACTAGATAATCTAATAATGGGGCAAGCTAGGTCCAAACCACCCGTACTACCAGAACCCAGGGTTACACGATAGTCAAAGAATATCTAATGAAACCATAATCTAACCGGAAACAATCATAACAAAAGTAACTACAAAACTAGGCCAGCACTTTAAGTGCTTAGCCACTCATGGTAAAGGAAACACAGCAAGAAATAGAAGAAATCATGGATTGAAAACTCATAATTCTTACAGTATTCGTATTTGAACGATTAAATACAAAAAGTAAGTAAAGTGTGATCTCCTTTGGACTCCAAGTGGAATTCTTCGGAGGTTAGAAGCCTTTGTCGCCTCTCCAATTGGCTGTGAAGGAAGTGATATCGGAATAGCTTGAATGAGGCCTCTATTTATAGGTATTGAACCTGTTACTACGCAACCAATAAAGGTGTTAAGCCGTAACCATCATACACGACATTCCATATTTAATCAGTTGTTACGACGTAACCAGATATGGTGTTACACCATAACCTTCAAATAATGTCCATAAGTACGTGATCTTTATTCTATATTTGTGGATCTTTATGGTTACGACATAACTGGATATGGTGTTACGCCGTAACTCTAACTTTGTCAAGATTTCCTTCCAAATATATGGTTATGACGTAACTAGATATGGTGTTACACCGTAACTCTAACTGGATATGGTGTTACGCCGTAACCAGATATGGTGTTACACCATAACCTTCAAATAATGTCCATAAGTACGTGATCTTTATTCCATATTTGTGGATCTTTATGGTTACGGCGTAACTGGATATAGTGTTACGCCGTAACTCTAACTTTGTTAAGATTTCCTTCCAAATATATGGTTACGACGTAACTAGATATGGTGTTACGCCGTAACGTTGTCCTTGATCTTCGTACTTGCTTAATATATGTTATGGTGTAACCATTTTTGGTGTTAACAGTCTTTAAATATTTGCACTTTGAGTCCTTTTTCTCTTGTTTCTTGTCATTTTCCTGCATTTCAACTAAAAACTACAAAATGATAAAAAATATCTTGTTTTCGAGCATTAGTGAAACTTTTGCAGGTAATATAGGGGGTATTTTGTCACCAAAAAGTATTAAATATTTAATGTTATCAAATATCCCCCCAAGACTCCTGCTTGCACCAAAGTAAAAACCTGTTAAAACATTTCATAAAAAGATTTCTCGAGAATAACTTAAGAAATGAATTATATAACTCTCTTATGCTAGAAAACATCAAATCTGAAACACTCCCTCACGGAAAAGGGTATGAAAAAGTCACTCAGCTCTCCACTAGTCTAAGTGTTTCATTTTCGGGGTGATTGCTTAATTACACAGTCATAGCATGTATTCTATCATAAGCTTGGAAAGTACACAAATCTACACCAGTTAGAATTAGGGTCTAAATAATTCTTAAGGGCAACAAAGGTAATATGGTTTTTTAAGGGTGATAAAAGGATTAGGATAGACATGGGATACACATTTAATGATTGTTAATAGAAACATAAAAACTAAAAGTTCAAAAATAATCTAAGGTTTCCATAACTCGCTACTGTCCATCCATGGGTCCAAGAGTTTATGTCCGAAAGCCAGATCTTCAATAATGGGCTACTAGCTCCATTCTTTATAAGTATCGGTATGACTTGGTGTAACAATGGGCTACTAGCTCCATTTTACAGAGATGTCTTGGTGCAATAATGGGCTACAAGCTCCATTTTTTATTTTTTTTATTTTTGCACCATCTTTATATTTTTTAGCACATGGGTGAATTTTTGTTACACCCTCTTCTCTTCATTTTCTTCATAATATGAAAATGTTACAGGGGTTTATATCTTTAATTATTGCCCCTGCAACATCCGATATTATACGTACATCCCTTCACTTGAGATAAACAATGTCGAAAGTGGTGATACATGGGGGGGGTCTTTATAAGTAGTTGAGAACTGATTGGTCTCCTCCATGAATGCATATATTCGGGTTCCCTTTTTCTTTCCCCCAAACCATGGACTTAAGTAGCCAGAAATTTCAACACAAAGAAAATTAGGACTATATGGTAGGTTAAGGTGAAATGGTGTAACGAAACATATAAAGTAGGGTGAAAACATAGATTGGTTTAACAAGGGTGATCTAGGGGTATCTTGCACTAATAATGAGTGCAACAAAAGGGTTATCACGGGAGGTCGACAAGTCAGTGTAACAAGTCGATCTATTTGGGTGATTTCCTAAGTGTTGCCTTCTTGAACGATCTATTCATGCTAATCAATTAGGTCTCGAAATGATGTACATGCCAAGTTCTAAAGTCTACAATACTACCGACACACTTAATATTTTGGTGGATTTTTGAATAATATGATGGAAACGAAATATTAGGCATAAATCTCACCAAGTATAAAAAGGGTAATATGCATTCGGCAAAGATTAATTCTAGTTATTTAAGAAAAATTTGTCAAAAAATTTAAAATTGGCATAATTTTCAAAGAAAACTAAAGAATCGAAGGCAAAACATACGTCAAGTATTAATTCTACTCCCATCTCCCTACTTGATTTGTACAATGTCCCTATTGTACATTAAGGAAATGAAATAAAAAGGAAAGAGTAGAATTAAGACAAGAAACTCCCTGAGCTTTGCTTTGAAATTTGAAATTTGGCATAAAATTTTAGATTATTTTCGTCTTCTCGCAAGCTCTCTTATCCCTTGTGATCACAAAATAAACCAAAGCATAAAATCGTTCTACAAGAATTATGAAGTATACAGGAAATACAAACCTAACTCACTTTTGTAGGAATCATGGTTGCATTTAGCATATGCAACAAGCCTTTTTTAAACATCTTTGTGGCCTAAGTGTTACGAGTTTTAATCCTCATGAGGGTTTCCAGAGAACATACCCACAAAGTCCATTTACGTATACAAGGTTTAGACATGTTTAAAACTTAAATTTTTAGGATTTCAGAAGGAGGTTACGACGTAACCATGAAATGGGTTACGTCGTAATCATGTTGGTACAATATTTTAAGTATTTTATTTAAAAATAAGAGGTGTTTACGGGCGTAACCAGGAAATGGGTTACGTCGTAACTATCGTGGTTACGGCGTAAACTAAAGTTGTTGCGCCGTAACTGATGTAGATTCAGCAAAGTTACCACATGATTATGAGTCGAGCCGGTCTCGATAATTGCCTCCTAGCTTCTGGATTCTGCAAAACAAAGTAAGAAACATGCAAACCAACTAATGTAAAAAGAAAATTTCATTAACTAAAGGACGGGTTGTCTCTTGACAAGCACTTTTGTTTATTAACGATTCTTTAAGTTAGACTTATGACCCTTCTACGTTAACTCATGAAACAAACACTTATTGCCCACGTATTCTTTCCTATCATGACTTTAAATCGGCTCCATTCACGACGCGCCTAATGGTATACTTCATCCTCACGATCAGTAATGCATATAAAACTAAGTTCTCCTTTAAAAGAATATTTTTTTTACTTCAAAAGTTTTAACATTAAAATAGGGGGGATCATAGTTGGTCTTCTCGTCTCTACTTCACCACATTTCGTCCTCCTCGTATGCCTTGTCTTTCCATGCTTCATTGGTTTTTTTGTAGTTTTGTTGACATTTTTCCCATACATCATCCAGAATGTACCCTTTCTTTCCTATTCTTAAAATGTACTCATTTGATAAATGTTCAATCTCATTATTGAACACCCTATTATATTCGTCAAATCTCCTGGAATATGGGTTACCAATCTCCCTTGCATATTCCTCCTCAACATCGTAACTATCAAGAATCCATTCATTGAATATAAATTCGCGATCGGATTCATGTAGGTTGTTATGCCCTATCTTAATTTCCAGCCATTCTTCAAATGAATAATTACATGGACGTGGCCTTATAGGTCACAGTTCATCATCTTCTTGTTCCCGATGTCCCTGTGGTGTCGGTATTGGATCGTTCGTATTGCAAGGGTCATGATCGTTCAAGTTTGTCGATGTAAGGGTTCGATGTTTACTAAACTCATAATTTTGGGCTACTCATTCGTAATACCTTTGTTCCCATGTTGTATCATCGATTTATAGTTGGCCATAACGTACCTGAAGACAGTCAGCAAATCCCATGTAACTCCCTTTCACAGTTTGTCTTTCATGATCACGAAAACATATCCACATCCTAAGTGACCCCTGCTCATTTACCCCGAAGACTTCATTATATCCAAAGCAGAATTTGAAGTCAGGGTCACATGTCGGCCACATCCCATAATCTTCACCACTTCCATCATCATAAGTTACATGAATGGGTTTGCATACATGCCATCTCTTAACTAATCCTCTCCTAACTGGTGAAAAACTAATTGGTTCTACTATTTCAATTGTGGGTTAGGAGTGCCAAAGGACCTAGTTCTTTATTCAAATTATAAGCATGCAGGGGATTCATAAGAGAATAGGTCGATTCTTATTTCAAGAGGATTAATGGTCTCCTCCTCTTGTCCAATGTCTACCATGTAAATTTTCTCGATGCACTGGTGAGAATTTATGTTAAACTTATATTTTTTACTGCCTATTTCAAATGAAATTTCTTCGTTGAACACATCGATTTGGGCACGAGTTGATTCGAGGAATGGTCTTCCTAAGATTATAACTTCTTCAGCCATTTCAATAACGAAATTACACGGAAATTCTAACTCCCTAAATTTTACCAACATATTGATAGTTCCAAAGGGCTCATTAGTTCCTGTCGTATTTTCTAAGGTACTTGTATCTCTGAGTTTAACTAACCTTAGATGTTCATAAACTCTTTGTGGCATGATATTATCCTTAGCATCTAATGTGGTAGTAGCATAAAGATTATGGTTATTAATGTTGAAAGGAAGAAGAAAACTTCCTGGGCTTAGTTCCTTGGGTAACCGACAAGGTGGAGTGTTGTCATATGCTTTCTCTAATTCGTTACTAGCGATGGATGATACTTCATCACTGGCTGTCAAGGTTTCAAATTGCCTTTTCATGATTCCATCTTTCATTTCCTGTCTAATGGACTTGATTATGCTAATTAAGGCATCCTTCATGTTCTCCACTCCCTGCATACTCATGTGTTTTGTTATTTCAGTGTTCAACCATTCGTCAACATCATCCTTTTCTTCAAAGTGCTGAATGTTCTGAGTATACCCATGGTTACTTTCTTCTTGCTCACTCATGACTACTCATCGTCGGTCATGTATTCAACCTCTTCCTCCATATCTTCCGAATCACAATCGGACTTGGTGCCTGGTTGGTTAGGATCAAAGTAGTGAGCAAATTCCTGGATTGGGTCAGGTGTTGGTGTACTTTTGCCGAAATAGGTAGGAAGATATGATTTAGTATTGCTGATGTGGTTCACCTTTTTCTCATATTCTAAGTACTCAGCCATATTCATATCTTCAATCTTTTTAGGTGTCTGACTTTCTCGTGTCAGCCTAAGATACTATTCAACGGTGAGATCTTTAATGTCAACCTCATCCATGATGTATCCTAGAGAATAGATTGAAGTGAGAAAAGACATAATTGCAAAACTTCAAATTACTACTAATTTTTAGCTCCCCGACAACGACGCCAAAAACTTGATGCGTATTTTATTTTAAAATATATTTTTACCAATTTTTAAATTTATAAAACTCAATCTACCTGACAACACACTGATGGGCAGAGAACCCGATCATAGGTAGTACAGAATGGTAAATACGAGGTCATCCCAAGAGCTAAGTTGTAATTTGTTTTAATTTGAAATGTCAAGTTTTGAAAATTATTTTTGATTTGAATAGAAAGGAATTAAAAATAACAATAAAATAAATAACTGGAAATTAAAAGAGTTGGAGATATCAAGAGAGAAAACGTGCTAACCTAGTTACTTCATTACTGCTGTTATGAAAACACTTTCATGTGCAATGTTAAACTATGGTTTCATTAGTGGTTTCTAAGGTCGATAGACTTGAATATGTATATATAGTCTATCCTATACTCCTTGCGATTCCGAATCAGTCCCAAATCATCTGATAGGTAGGTTATCCAGGTTGTAGTGATTAATCCTAAATATTCCCAAAACTTATCTAATAACCTATAAAGATTATTAACCCTCTTGAAAGAGTTCCTGTGCTTTTTAAGTAATCTAAGTGATAAGTGCAGTGATCGGTTAGTTCCTACACTAGGTAAGGAGTTAGTGATCCTCCCTAGTACCCATTGGATCCCATACTGACTAGATAATATAATAATGGGGCAAGCTAGGTCTAAACCACCCGTACTACCAAAACCCCGGGTTACACGATAATCAAGGAATATCTAGTGAAACCATAATCTAAGAGGAAACAATCATAACAGAAGTAATTACATAACTAGGCAAACACTTTAAGTGCTTAGCTGCTCATGGTAACGAAAACACAACAAGAAATAGAAGAAATCATAGACTGAAAACTCATAATTCTTATAGTTTTCGTATTTGAATGATTATATACAAAAAGTAAGTAAAGTGTGATCTCCCTTGGACTCCAAGTGGAATTCTTCAAAGGTTGGAAGCCTTTTTCGCCTCTTCAATTAGCTGTAGAGGAAGTGATGTCAGAATAGCTTGAATGAGGCCTCTATTTATAGGTATTAAACCTGTTATAGCGCAACCAATAAAGGTGTTACGTCGTAACCATCATACACGACATTCTATATTTAAGCAGTTGTTATGGCGTAACCAGATATAGTGTTACGCCGTAACCTCCAAATAATGTCCATAAGTACGTGATCTTCATTCCATATTTGTGGATCATCATGGTTACGGTGTAGCTGGATAGGGTGTTACGCCGTAACTCTAACTTTGTCAAGATTTCCTTCTAAATATATGGTTACGGCGTAACTAGATATGGTGGTAAGCCGTAACTTTGTCTTTGATCTTCGTACTTGCTTAATATATGTTACAATGTAACCATTTTTGGTGTTACGCCATAACATTCTTCAGAATTTACACTTTAAGTCCTTTTCCCTTGTTTCTTGTCACTTTCCTGATTTTACCTGGAAACTATAAAATGATAGAAAATATCTCGTTTTCGAGCATTAGTGAAACTTTTGCAGGTAATCTAGGGGGTATTTTGCCACCAAAAAGTATTAAATATTTGATGTTATCAAATATCCCCCCACTTGACTTCTACTTTCCCTTAAGTAGAACCTGTTAAAATATTTCATAAAAAGATTTCTCAAGAATAACTTCAAGAAATGAATTTATAAAACTCTTATGCTAGAAAACATCAAAGTCGAACACCTCACGAAAAGGGGATAAAGAGTCACTCAACTCTTCACTAGTCTAAGTGTTTCATTTTTGAGGTGATCACTCAATTGCACAGTCATAGCATGTATTCTATCATAAGCTTGGAAAGTACACAAATCTGCACCAGTTAGAATTAAGGTCTAAATAATTCTTGAATACAACAAGGGTAATATGGTTTTAAAGGGTGATAAAGGGGTTAGGATAGACATGAGATACACATTTAATGGTTTTTTAATTAAAACACAAAACAAATAGTCTAAAGTAATCTAAGGTTGTCATAACAAGCTACTGTCCATCTATGGGTCCAAGAGTTTAAGTCTGAAAATCTGATCTTCAATAATAGGCTACTAGCTTCATTCTTCATGAGTATTGGGATGTCTTGGTGCAATAATAGGCTACTAGCTCCATTTTTTATTATTATTTTTTTATTTTGCACCATCTTTACATTTTTAGCACATGAGTGGCTTTTTGTTTCACCGTCTCTTCTTCATTTTCTTCATAATTTGAAAAGGTTACAGGAGTTTATATCTTAATTATTGCCCCTACAATATCTGATATTATACGCACATCCTCCCACTTGAGATAAACAAAGTCGAAAGTGGTGATACATGGGGGTCTTTATAGATCATGACTGATTGGTCTTCCACGAAAGCATATTATTTTTGTTCCCATTCCCCTGAACCATGGACTTAAGTAGCTAGAGATTTCAACACAAAGAAAATAAAGACTACAGGGTAGGCTAAGGTGAAATGGTGTAACGAAACATATAGAGTAGGGTGAAACATAGATTGGTTTAACAAGGGTGATCTAGGGGTATCTTGCACTAATAATGAGTGCAACAAAAGGATTTATCACGGGAGGTCGACAAGTCAGTGTAATAAGTCGATAAACACACACACACACATATAGGCTATTTGGGTGATTTCCTAAGTGTTTCCTTCTTAAACTATCTATTCCTGCTAATCAATTAGGTCTCGAAATGATGTACAGACCAAGTTCTAAAGTCTACAATACTACCAGCACACTTAATAATTTGGTGGATTTTTAAGTAATATAATGGAAATGGAATATTAGGCTTAAATCTCACCAAGTAATAATAAAGGGTAATGTGCATTCGGCAAAGATTAATTCTAGTTATTTAAGAAAAATTTGTCAAAATTTTTAAAATTGGCAAAATTTTTAAAGAAAACTAGAAAATCAAAGGCAAAACATACGTCAAGTATTAATTCTACTCCCCTCACCCCACTTAAATTTTACAATGTCCCTGTTATATATTAAGGAAATTAAATAAAGAGTAGAATTAAGACAAGAAACTCTCTAAGCTTTGCTTTGAAAATTGAAATTTGGCAAAAAAATTTAGATTATTTCCGTCTTCTCGCAAGCTCTTTATCCCCTATGATCATAAAACAAACCAAAGCATAAAATTGTTCTATAAGAATTATGAAGTGTACAGGAAATACAAACCTAACTCACTTTCGTAGGAATCACGGTTGCATTTGGCATATGCAACAAGCCTTTTATACCACTTGGTGGCCCAAGTAGATGAGTTTAGTCTCGTGAGGGCTTCCAGAGAACATACCCACAAAGTCCATTTACGTATACAAGGTTTAGACATGTTTAAAACTTAAATTTTTATGATTTCAGAAGTAGGTTACGGCGTAACCATAGAATTGGTTACGTCGTAATCAAGTGGTAAAACTTTTAAGTTTTAACGTGTTACTGCGTAACCAGTAAATGGGTTATGTCGTAGCTGCAGTGGTTACGGCGTAAACGAAAGTTGTTATGCCGTAACTGCTGCAAATTCAACAAAGTTACCACATGATTATGAGTTGAGCTGGTCTCGATAATTGTCTCTTAGCTTCTGGATTCTGCAAAACAAAGTAAGAAACATGCAAACCAACTAATGCAAAAAGGAAATTTCATTAAATAAAGGACGGGTTGTCTCCCGACAAGCAATTTTGTTTATTAACGAGTCTTTAAGTTAGACTCGAGCTTATTCTACGTCATCTCGTCTTCATAATTTTCAAAAACCTCCTCCATGATATTGCTCCTTATAGTAGTGACATTGTTCCTTGTCTGAGGTAATTCTTTCGTATTTGAAACTTCAAGTTTCGTGTAAACCTCTCCTGGTCTTAAACTATATGGGGTAATTTTTACTTGTTCAATTATGATTGGAAGTGGTTCTATATACGACATTCCTAACAGCCTACATCATCTTTTATTATATTCCTCCTCATCTAAATCCACGAATCCATCATATGACGTTGGTTCGAGATAATCAATTATCCCTTCAATGTCGTTTTTGTCATCAAACGTCCCTTTGAACCATTCTTCATGTAAGTTATGAATGATCCTTTCTCGTATTTCATTATTCCTACTATCCTCGCATTGGTCGGGGTCATAGAAATCGTTGCTGTCATCGTTTTTAGCATTCCTCAAATGAATAGTTGCATGGACGTGGCCTTATAGGTAGCTGCCCATTTTCCTCTTATTCCAGATGTTCCTGTAGTATTAGAATTGGATTGTTTGTATCATAAGGGAAATGATCGTTAAAAGTTGTTGATGTAAGGGTGCAATGTTTAGTAAACTCATAGTTTTGGGCTACCCATTCGTAATATCTTTGTTTCCGTGTTGTGTCATCAATTTTCTATTGGCCATAAAAGTTACCTGAAGAAAGTTAGCAAACTCAATGTATCCTCCCTTTATGGTTTGTCTCTCATGATCGCGAATAAATATCATTATCTAAGTGCCCCTGTTCGTTTACCCAAAAGAACTTCATTGTATCCGAAAGCAGAATTTTCAAGTTAGGGGTCAATGTCGGCCACATCCTACAATCTTCACCATTTCTGTCATCATAGGTTACATGAATGGGTTTGCATACATGCCATCTCTTAACTAATCCTCTTCTGTCTGGTAAAAAACTAATTGGTTCAGCTATTTTATCCTGTAGGTTAGGAGTGCCATAGGACCTAGTTCTTTTTTCATATTCTAAGCATGCAGGGGATTCATAAGAGAATAAATCCATTCCTATTTCTAGACGATCAAAGGTTTCCTCCTCTTGTCTAGTGTCAACCATGTAAATTTTCTCGATGCACTAGTGAGAATTTATGTTAAACTTAAATTTTTCTCTGCCTATTTCGAATAAAATTTCTTCCTTGAACACATCGATTTGGGCATGCGTTGATTCAAGGAATGGTATTCCTAAGATTATAACATCATCATCCATTTTTATAACGAAATTACACAGAAAATCTAATGTCCCAAATTTTACCAAGATATCGATAGTTCCTAGGGGCTCATTAGTTCCTATGGTGTTTTCTACTGTACTTGCACTTTTGAATTCATCTAAACCAAGGTATTCATAGACATTCAGTGGTATGATGTTATCCTTAGCGTCTAATGTGATGATAGCATAAAGACTATGGTTATCAATATTAAAAGGAAGAAGAAAACTTCCTGGGCTCAGTTCCTTGGGTAGCAGACATAATGCGGTAGTGGAAGTGTTGTCGTCATCAGTGTCTACTTCATTACTGGCGATGGAAAATGTTTCGTTACCTATGCTAGCTGTCGAGGCTTCAATTTGCTTTTTCATGATATCATCTTTCATCTCCTTTTTGATGGACTTAATAATGCTAATTAAGGCATCCTCCGTATTTTCTACTCCCTGCATACTCATGTGTTTTGTCATTTCAGCGTTCAACCATTTGTTAACATCATCCTTTTCGTCAAAGTGCTAGATGTTCTGAGTATATCCATGGTTACTTTCTTCTTGCTCACTCATGACTACTTCATCGTCGGTCATGTATTCAACCTCTTCCTCCATATCTTCCGAATCACAATCGGACTCAGCGCCTAGTTGGTTAGGACCAAAGTAGTGAGCAAATTCCCGGATTTAGTCACGGGTTGGTGCGCTTTTGCTGAAATAGATAGGAAGATATGATTTAGTATTGGTGATGCGGTTCTCATTCATCTTCTTCTCGTATTCCACATACTCGGCGATAGTCATATCTTCAATCTTTTTTTGTGTCTGATTTTTTTGTGTGAGCCTAAGATATTATTCAATGGTGAGATCTTCAATGTCAACCTCATCCATGATGTTTCCTAGAGAATAAATAGAGGTGAGAAAAGACATAATAGCAAAAATTCAAATTACTACTAATTTTTAGCTCCCCGACAGCGGCGCCAAAAACTTGATGCGTATTTTATTTTAAAATATATTTTTATCAAGTTTTAAATTTATAAAACTCGATCTACCTAACGACGCACTAACGGGCAGAGAAACCCGCATCGTGTGGTAGTCTTAGTATAGATGGTAAATCACGAGGTCGTCCCAAGAGCACGCTGTAATTAGTTCTTAAGTTTGAAAGGTCTTGTTTATAAAATAGTTTTGATTTTAATTGAAAAGATAATAGAAATACTATAAAATAATAACTGAAATTAAGGAATATGAGATATCAAGAGAGAATTCGTGATAACTAGTTTGTCATTACTATTGTTATGAAAACATTTTCCTGTGCAATGTTAAACTATGGTTTCATTAGTGGTTTCTAAGGTTGATAGACTTGAATGTGCATATTTAGTCTATCCTATACTCCTTGCGATTCCGAATCAGTCCCAAATCATCTGGGAGGTAGGTTATCCAGGTTGTAGGGATTAATCCCAACTATTCCCAAAAAATATCTAATAATCTATAAAGATTATTAACCCTCTCTGAAAGAGTTCATGTGATTTTTAAGTATATTAAGTGATAAGTGCGGTTACTGGTTCCAGGTAAGGAGTTAGTGATCCTCCCTAGTACCTATTGGATCCCATATTTACTAGATAATCTAATGATGGGGCAAGCTAGGTCCAAACCACCCGTACTACCAAAACCCAGAGTTACACGATAGTCAAGGAATATCTAATAAAACCATAATCTAACAAGAAACAATCATAACATAAGTAATTACATAACTAGGCCAGCACTTTAAGTGCTTAGCCGCTCATGGTAACGGAAACACAGCAAGAAATAGAAGAAATCATAGATTGAAAACTCATAACTCTTACAGTATTCGTATTTGAACGATTAAATACAAAAAGTAAGTAAAGTGTGATCTCCCTTGGACTCCAGGTGGAATTCTTTGATGGTTGGAAGCCTTTGTTGCCTCTTCAATTGGCTATGGAGGAAGTGATGTCAGAATAGCTTGAATGAGGCCTCTATTTATAAGTATTGAACCTATTACGGTCCAACCAATAAAGGTGTTACGCCGTAACCATCGTACACGACATTCCATATTTAAGCAGTTGTTACTGCGTAACCAGATATGGTGTTACGCCGCAACCTTTAAATAATGTCCATAAGTACGTGATCTTCATTCCATATTTGTGGATCTTCATGGTTACGGCGTAACTAGATAGGGTTTTACGCCGTAACTCTAACTTTGTCAAGATTTCCTTCCAAATATATGGTTACGAATTAACTAGATATGGTGTTACGCCATAACCTTGTCCTTGATCTTCGTACTTGCTTAATATATGTTACGTTGTAACCATTTTTAGTGTTACGCCATAACATTCTTCAGAATTTACACTTTAAGCCCTTTTTCCCTTATTTTTTGTCACTTTCCTGCATTTCACCTGAAAACTAAAAAATGATAGAAAATATCTCGTTTTCGAGCATTAGTGAAACTTTTATAGGTAATATAGGGGTATTTTGCCACGAAAAAGTATTAAATATTTGTTGTTATCAACCGCTAAGAGGAAGGAATAGATTTTGAAGAATCATTCACTCCGGTTGCTAGAATGGAAGCTATCAGGATATTTTTGGCATATGCTGCACATAAATCGTTCATCGTGTTTCAAATGGACGTGAAAACTGCTTTCTTGCATGGTACGTTAAAATAAGACGTGTACGTGTGTCAACCTGAAGGCTTCATTGATGCTGATCATCAAAGCCATGTCTACAAGTTAAAGAAGGCACTCTATATGTTAAAGCAAGCACCAAGGGCATGGTATGAAGAATTGTAAAAGTTTCTCCTACAGAATCACTTCTTCAAAGGCACCATTGATCTAACGCTGTTTATAAGACGTTTCAACGATGACATCTTAATGGTACATGTCTATGTAGATGATATTATCTTTGGTTCTACAAACCCTAGGTATACCCAACTATTTGCTGGCCTTATGAAAAGCCGCTTTGAAATGTCAATGATGGGGGAAATGACATTTTTCCTTGGATTACAAATTAACCTATCCCCCCGTGGCATCTTCATAAACCAGTCTAACTACGTGTTAGAAATCCTTAAAAAATATAGAATTGAAACTTGTGATCTCGATGGAACTACAATGGAGATCAAAGACAAACTTAACCTAGATCAAAATGAGACTCTAGTCGATGCAACGAAATATCGTAGCATGATTGGTGCCCTAATGTTTCTTACGTCAAGCAGACCAGAAATTATACATGCTACTTGTTTATGTGCTCGGTACCAGGCTAAGCCAACCGAGAAGCACCTCAAGGAGGTTAAAAGGATCTTTCGCTATCTCCGATTAACCATCAATATAAGTCTCTGGTATACAAAGGATACTGGTTTTAAACTAACCGGATTTTCAGATGCTGATTATGCGGGATGTAAAGACACCTTCAAGAGTACTTCTGGTGGAGCTCAATTTCTAGGTGAAAAGCTCATTAGCTGGTCATCGAAAAAGCAAGACTGTACGGCGCTGTCAACCACAGAAGCAAAATATGTGTCTCTATCCGCTTGTTGTGCCTAAGTCATTTGGATGCGGACATAGTTAAAGGATTATGGGTGTCACTTCAACAAGATTCCAATCTATTGTGATTCGAAATCAACCATAGCCATATCCTGCAACCCAGTCCAACACTCAAGAACTAAACACATCGCTGTTCGCTACCATTTCATAAAGGAGCATGTGGAAAAGGGTACGATTGAACTGTATTTTGTCAAGACTGATTACCAACTGGCCGACCTCTTCACCAAAGCTCTTCCAGTGGATATATTCAACTATCTGGTTCGTCGCCTTGGTATGCTCAGTTTGTCTCCACAGGAGCTTGAATGTCTAGCAAAATCACAGTAATCCTTTGTATATGTTTATCAGAAAAACAAAATATAAAAATATAAAACCAAGAAAAAGAAAATATAAAATTATAAAACCCATAAAAGCAAAATACAAAATCAAAAAATATCAAAAATACAAAAAATAATCTTCTCTAACATGTCTCTCGTAAATTGATAACATTTCCGCACCTAGAAATGTTGGTTAATATTGACACGGGTGTATAAATAAAGTTTGAGCGAGTGTTTCAAATGCTTTCAAAACATGTCTCTTCAAATTTTTTCTCTCTACAACTTCTAAGTAAATGTTAGCTTAGGACTCGGTCCCCAAAGAAAGGAAAATGTTCATTTATGTACATTTATCCTAAACAACGGGAAGTTCATATCTTCTCAGTCTTGAGCAATTTCATACATACATTCAAAGTTTGTGAATTCTCAAGAGAAGCACCAAGGAGATGATAATTAATAAGATAAATATAAAATTATTAGCCTATTGAGCATAATTTTTCAAGATATTTTCAAAAAGAAAATTTCAAATTCTTTTAAAATTGTGTGCTCAACAAACTCCCACTCTAAGTTTTCACTCTAATCTTTTATTGAGAGGGAGTATAATACTAAGATTCATTCTGCATGCTATTATATTCTCCCAAGACTTAGTTAGACTCATGTGAATTACCAGACATTAACTTGTTTTTTAATTCACTAATATTTTTCAAAAATTGTCAACACATATGTAATTTTTAAGGGGGAGAATAGTAATTAAAAAGTGATCAATAAAGATTAATATGGGTACGATCTTTAATCTATAAGTGTGTTCCCAAGCCTCGCATGTGAAAAAATCTTTCATAATATGGTGCATATGTGTAGGGGGAGCTTTTTGGTAACTCTAAAAACTCTCAATGTGTCCTAAATGATTTCTCAGGCACATTGATTAATTTTTCAAATGGTTTTATGGATTTTCATGGCAATACCCAAAGACCGACCAACTATTATTTCTCAAGGAGTTATAAGGCGGTTAAGGTTAGGTATCTTTGTTTCATGATCCAGCCAAAACCGAAGGGATCTACCCAGGAACACTCTATTAGATAGAGTAGAAGTCCTAGGTATGATTGAAAAAAGGAGTAAAGTGAGATCGGGAAGAATGTTATCCAAGGCATGAGTTATCACCGGAACAATCCCAACAAGGTGATAATGAGGACGCGTTAGGTTAACATTAAAGGGGTTAAAGAATTAAAAAGAATTGTAAGGATATAGGGTGAAAAGAAAGAAGCCCTTCATACAACCTTAGGCAAAAACAGGGTCAATGCATAATCTATCGGTAATCACAAAGATAATTCTGATATTGAAGACAAGTCATCATGGACCTAGTGATGCAAGGCACAACCCATCCCAGCTACTAAGGCTTCTCTTAAAAGAAGTTTGTTTCATTTCTCACATAGATCAATACGTTTCTATCTGCTTTCTCATTCCGAGATCATTGATATTAATAAGGTGGCAGTCCGCTCCAGCCTCCGATTACCAAATAACAAATGTGCACTTATAGAGTCTAGAGCCATCGAGATCAATTAAAAATCTCACTAGGACACAAATTCCATTATACAAAATGTCGTACATCACTATACAACATTTGGTATCAAAGAGTCCTACGCATTATCCTTGTGGTAATTGCTAGAACATTCAAAGTGATACTCTTTAGTACTTACAGTGATGAATGGAAATCCTTCCAGAGTCAACATCAATCAGCTCTGCGGTAGGTGACTTGCGAGATTCTAAATGAATCAAGCTTGTGTCAACTGGATATTGATTTTGGTCCAGTATATGAATTGATGACTCAATCAGAAAGATAGTAACTATCTAATTCACTCTTACTATGTTGTGTGCTTTAAGACGCTCCGGTAATGAGAACGGCTAGTACATCTATGAAACCCTGTCAAGGAGATTCATTTGAATTCTACCTGATCACAGGCAGTATTTATACTGATTTACAAGGAACCATGGTTATTGTAATCGTATTCGATGAAGTGACAAAGACACTTTTATCCATGTATGTTTATCACTAACCTATACTTTTAGGTTTTCCTGACGGTAGCAGCTTCTAGTCCATGTCGAGTCAAGATTCAAGACCTCATGCTCAATCGACAAAGACAAATACGTAATGAAA
>BQNB010135908.1:0-18086 GCA_026074375.1 Tanacetum coccineum
ATATTTAGATATTTTCTATAAATATCTAACTATATATAGATATTTTCTATTTAGAAAATATCTAGTTTTAAATCTTTTTCATAATATCTAAATTTCTTTTTCCATCTTTCTCTCTCAACTCTCTCATCTCTCTCTCTCTCATTTCGTCTCTCTCTCTCTAGTTTTCTTGATTCGTGTATCGGGTTATGAAGTAAAGTGATAAATCGGGTTCCTACAGCTTATTTCCCATTTTATAGCTTAATTGGTTGCTTATTTTCAAGGCTGCAATTGCAACTTTACCATTTTCATAATCTGTCAAAAGGGGTCCCCTGGTGCTAAAGCCAGTTTTGATTACCCCTTTAAGCCATCATTAAGCTCACCATTTTCTTTCTAAAAAGCAATTTTAGTGAGCTTATAGGGTTTGCTTTAAGCCCCTATAAGCTCAGCCATTGGGTCCCACTTTTAGGACTTAAAAATAAGCCCTAAAAGTACCCCAATAGCCTTTTTGGCCTGCAGCCTAAAGCCTTTGGCTTAATGGCTTATTATGCTTATTTGTTTGCTTTAGCTGGCTTATATTTGTTTGTGTTTGCTTATTAGGTATAGGGTAGGTCTTATCTTTGCTTATTTGCCATAGCATTGTGCTTTTTCAACTTGTGTAAGCCTAGCAGACTTAAGATCAAGTCTAGCAGCACTAACTCTTAAGTTAGTACTGCTGAGGGTAATAAGCCAATCTCTGGCTTATTTGGTTTATTAAGTTACTCATTTTTTGTTCCTTGTAGCTCATATTGCTTGTATATTAAGTTATTTCAGCTTATTTGTAATTTGCCTTTGCTTATTTATTCTAAAAAGCCAAGGATAATAAGCCATTTTTTTAGACTTTTTAAGTTCTGTCAGTTTTAAAGTGCCTAATTGAGGGCTTATTTGTGTTCCAAAGAAAAAAGTAAGTAGGGCTTATTGAAGCTTGTTGGCCATTTAGCAAGGCTGTGGGCCCCACTTTCTCTCCAAAACAACTTAAGGGGCTTAAATTTAAGCCCCAAAAGCTGTCCCACTGTTGGCAAAACAACTGTTGGCAAAACAGTATAAAAGCCCTTGGCTATTTCATTTTCTCTCTTATCTTATTTTGAACTTAAGCTTTCATTTGTGCTTATTAAAGTTGGCCCTTAAGCCACTTTGTCCTTATTTAGTAGTTGTAGCTATTTGAGCTTATTTAAGTTAAAAATTCTAGTAAGTCTTAGTGTACATATAGCTTAAATAAGCCATTTGCCACATCTTTAAGCCCTTTTCCAGCTTACATAAATAACTGTCTCAACATAAGTTGTAGTTATAAAAAAATTGTTTCATAGCTCAAGGAGCTAACAAGGTTTGTGTAAAAAGTTTTGAAAAAAAGGGGGAGATAAGGGGAAACCCGGGTGAGCAAGACTCGAACCCGGGCCTCTACCCTCAATACACCCCTTTTTATAACCAACAGCCTTTACCCGCTAGCGCCTTGGGACTTCACCGTTAAGGTTCCCAAGTTGGTTTAGTATTTAAACCCATTTTTCACCCTTTAAGCTATATAGCGTCGTTTGAGCTATTTTCGGCTTATTTTTAAGCCGAATTGGATTTCTTATTTTTCGTAGGATAGTTGAGTGCAAAGTATTTTTAGGGTAAAATTTTTTAGACATTTAACAAAATAGTCTTTAGTATTTTTCTTATAATTTAATTTTCCGTTATAAAGTTTAGAAAATTCATAAAAATATAAAAAATTATCAAAAATATTTTAACTTTTTAAAAATTTTCTTTAGTCGATATACACTAGGAAAAATAAAAAAACTTTCGTAGGGTAAATTTTTCAAACTTTTGATTTTTAAAGAACGAGCCTCGGGTACGGATTTTCTCTTGACTCGTTTTTGGGTCAAACGACCTCCGTTTTCAGTCTAGTCTTTTTCATTCTTCATTATTAGACCCCTAGAGTAGATTTTTACAAGTAAAAATTTCTTTGTAGGGTTTAATTTCGAAGATTTTAGGTTTTTGACCCCTTGTTCGGATTCCTGCTCTCGTTTTCTTCAGCTTAATTTCATAATTTTTTAGTTTTTTCTAATCGCTTTTGCTCTGTTATGTTTAACTTAGCTTTCCTACCACTCTCAAATCATTTTCTCATATCAAACTCCAATCCTTCGACTATATCGATTCTCCATACCCATCCCTCTTTGGGGATTAAACGACCCGGTGAACATTCATACTACTTCTCGGTTTCATTGATTGTGCTTTTAGATTATACTTACTATATATATATATTGTATTAATTATATATTATATATATAAAAGAGGTGTAGTTTAGCACCAATCATTACTCAAGGGTACACAAAAAAAAGGGATTGACTATGATGAAGTCTTTGCCCCTGTTGCAAGAATTGAAGCATTTAGGCTATTTTTAGCTTATGCTTCATTTAAAGACTTTGTGGTTGTAATCAAATGGATGTAAATAGTGCTGGTTTCTATATGGGAAGATTAAAGAAGAGGTGTATGGTATGTCAACCACCAGGATTTGCAGATCCAACTTTCCCTGATAGAATATACAAAGTGTAAAAACAGGCACTGTCGACTACATCCAAGCCCCTAGAACTTGGGTAGTATTGAAACCTTGTCAACATATCTGTTGGACAATGATTTTTTCAAAGAGGGAAAATTGACAAGAACCTTATTCATCAAGACTAAAAAAGTGATATTTGTCTGGTCCAAGTGTATCGTGGATGATATCATATTGGAGTTTTAACATAGAAAGGAGTTATGCAATTCATTAGAAAAGTGATGCCATGAGAAATTTTAGATGAGTTTCTATGGGAGAACTTACATTCTCTTTGGTATTACAAGTTACAGCCAGAAGAAGGAATGGCATATTTATTAGTCAAGATAAAATGTTTGATGAAATTTTAAAGAAATTGGAGTTTATAGAAATTTATGCTCGGGAAAAAATCGGTACCACCAAATCGGTACGGG
Organism: Tanacetum coccineum; assembly: GCA_026074375.1. Taxonomy (NCBI): domain Eukaryota; kingdom Viridiplantae; phylum Streptophyta; class Magnoliopsida; order Asterales; family Asteraceae; genus Tanacetum; species Tanacetum coccineum. Next base: position 2,959 of record BQNB010135908.1, read on the forward strand.
TTCGGTACCGGTTCGGTACCGTGCTCATCCCTATTCATTTGTATAGATTAATGATTGGTTCATTGATGTATCTTACTTCTTCAAGACCTGATATTATGTTTGCAGTGTGTGCTTGTGCAAGATACCAAGCCAACCCAAAAGTGTCACATCTTTATGTTGTAAAAAGGATCTTTAGGTACTTAAAAGGTCAACCAAAATTAGGCCTTTGGTATCCAAAAGATTCACTTTTTGATTTGGTAGCATACACTGATAGTGATTATGCTTGAGCAAGCTTGGATAGGAAGTCCACAATAAGAGGTTGTCAATTCCTTAGGTGTAGATTGATTTTATGGCAGTGCAAGAAGCAGGCTGTGGTTGCTAATTCCACAACAGATGCTAAATATGTAGCTGCTTCAAGTTGTTGTGGACAAGTGCTTTGGATTCAGAATTAATTACTTGATTATGGGTACAATTTTTTGCATACCAAAATCTTTATTGATAATAACAGTACTATTTGCATAATTAAAAATCTTGTTTTTCATTCAAAAACAAAGCATATAGAGATCAGACATCATTTTATTAGAGATTGCAATGAAAAGAAATTGATTCAAATGGTCAAAATCCATACTGACAAAAATGTCGCATATTTGCTTACAAAAGCTTTTGATGTAAGTAGATTTCAATATTTGACTGCTAGTATTGGAATGTTAAATCTTTAAAATCTTTTATCTCTATGTTTTTGTAGAGTTTTGTATGAATTAGTATTGTTATTCATGTCATCAAAAGTTTTTGCTGTTAAGTATAATTAGTGTTGCTAGTTATACTTAATATTGTTAGTTATACTTAATACTGCTGGTATAATTAACATTGTGAAAAGTGTGAGAAAAAGAATTGAGAGAGTTGGTGAGAATAAAAACAGAAAGAGAGTTGGTGAGAATAAAAACAAAAAGAGAGATGTGTAAAAATAGACAGAGTGATTTGGTGAGTAAAAGAATTGAGAGAATTTGTGAGTTGAAAAATAGAAAGAGAGTTGAATATATTAAAAAACAGAGAGTGATTTGGTGAGAAAAATAATTGAGACATGGTGAGTTGAAAAATAGAAAGAGAGTTGAATATATTAAAAACAGACATCGTGTTTGAAATGGAATTGGAGTTAATACTGGTGACTGAAAGTTAACACTGCTAGGCATAAACTTACTACTGTTGGTGAAAGTTAATGCTGCTAGGCATAAACTTACTACTACTGGTAAAAGTTAATGTTTTTAGGCATAAACTTACTACTGCTGGTGAAAGTTAATGCTGCTAGGCATAAACTTACTACTGGTGATGATGGTTAATGTTGTTGAGGGGTTTATTTCATAAATTACTTCATATTAAGGGTTTCAATCACTTATTTATGATTTCACTCTTTCATATACTCTTTAATCATAAACCCTAACTCAATTTTATCATCCATCATCAAAACCCAACACAATGACGACCCTAAAGTTTGTTGATACTCTTAGATCAATGGTTGCGTATTTTTGTCTAAAACCGCTGAAGTGAAGGGTTTTGAACAAATTGAGGATTTTCTGAATGCAAACCTATTAAGATATGTACTAACGATCAATCGCCATTATTATACATTTCGTGCATAGAACCAGTTTCTGTTTATCTACTGTTCCAAAGCAAAAAAATGTCAATGGAGAGGAAGTTACAGTTACAAGCCCTAGTGGATGGGAAGAAGATAATCATAACTGAGTCAACTGTGAGAAGAGATCTTCAACTGGAAGATGCTGAAGGTGTTAGATTGTCTACCAATGATACCATTTTTTGAACAAAAAAAATTACTCATGCATTCAATGAGGTATGAGCATGTTTCACAAAAACTCACTTTCTATGAAGCATTATTCTCCCCATAATGGAAATTCCTTATTCATATGATTTTACAATGTTTAAGTGCAAAGACTACTACATGGAATGAGTTTAGTAGCACTATAGCATCTGCAATCATCTATTTAGCTACGAACCAGAAGTTTAACTTTTCAAAGAACATTTTTGAAAGTATGGTTAAAAACCTGGAGAATGTATCCAAGGTTTGTGCAAGTCTTTTTAGATCAACAACTTGAAGGGATGTCAAGTCATAATAGGATTTATGTTACACCCTCTTACACTAAGAACATTTTTAGAAACATGAGAAGGGTAGGGAAAGGTTTCTCTAGAAGGTAAACATCATTATTCCAAACAATGGTGGTACAAGAACAAGCAGAAATGGGTGTAGGTTCAACCAAATCCCACTAATATCCCCTATCACATATCCCACCATTTATTCAATCCATTCTCTCAACTATCAAAAGAAACAAAAACTGGAAGCCGAAAGAGGAAGGAAACTCAGATACCTTAGTCTAGTGGTCCTACTCAACATGTAGCAGATGAGGCTATCCATAAGAAGAGGGGTGACAGTTTGGTGAGGGCTGCCACTACTGCTTCTAGCTTAGAAGTAGAGCAGGATAGATCGGGTAAACATAGATAGAGTATTGATCTAAGGCAACACTAATAAAGCTGGTTTCCTTAATGATCTACTTAGGTGGGGTATGGTTCCCAGGCGCCCAAGAAGATAACGCCAATGGGGGATACGACTGTATCGAACTAGGTTTGAGCGTGTATCTTAACTTTCTAATGATCCATATCTGTCGCTAGAAAGAGTAACCACACTTCAGTGAGATAGGTAATGAACTTAATGAATTGATAGAACTATGTACCAATTTACAACAAAGGGTTCTTGATTTGGAGAAGACAAAAACCACTCAAGCTAATGAGATTGACAGTTTAAAGAGGAGGGTCAAGAAGCTTGAACAGAAAAAGAGGTCAAGAACTCATGGGCTTTAAAAAAGGTTCTTTATACAAAGTGTTCTTACAGCTGAGGTTAGAATCCTCTGGAGATGAAGGGAATGTTTGGCTGATGGATGCATACCAAACAGGGGAGGTAAATGCTATTCGATGTGATGAAGACATTTACTGTTAATAAATCAAGAAGATGCTTTATATAGTATTGATGTGAACACTTTAACTGGTGATGAGGTGTTAGTAGAATCAGAAGTTGATGTTAAAGATTGGAACTTTATGTAGTGATGAGGTTACTTTGGCTCAAGCACTTGCAGCTTTAAAAAGTGCACAAGTTCAGGAAAAAGGGGATGTTATAGAAGGGCCAAGTGTACCAGTTAGTACTGTTAATGCTTCAACAAAGGATAGTGCTACTACAACAACACCTACAACAATAATATATGTACTAAAACCTCTACAAGACAAAGGCAAAGGGATTATGATTGAAGAGCCTGTGGTGGAACAAGTGAATCCTATGAAGAGTTTTGAACAAATAAGGCTTGATGAAGAACTTGCCTTCAAGCTACAAGCTGAAGAAGAATAAGAAGAAAGGCTTGCTAGAGAAAAAGCTCAACAAAAATTAAAGAAGCCAACATAGCTTGGGAAGATGTTTAGGCTCAACAAAAATAGATATTATCAAGTGATCATTGCTATTTGTAATTAAACTACTTGTATGTCTAAACATATGTGTCATGTACATTGTTTGTTTGTCACTAGTTTTCCGGATTATGCCTAAATAGAACTTATGCTAGATTTCTTGCATTAAGATTGCGAAATTGTTCTTGCATTACATATAGGAAAATATCACTTTGTTTGCAAATGTTACATCAACATCTTGTAAACGTTATTAAACATAATAACTTACTTAGGATTGAGAGCTATGTAAGCTTTTCAAATCTATTAAAAAAGATCGTCTTGCATGATTATTATGTCACTAGTTCTAGTAGAAAAATGTGTCACCATAAAATATTAAACACTTTCATTTAACCAAAGATTTAAACAGGATCTCAAAATTATGCCATAATACTATCTTGCTTTAACATGTGTTAAACAAGATAAAGATCATTTTTTAGTTACATTAGTTGTTTAAGTAAAAGGAAACATGTATTTTTTTATCTTAGACACACCTGCTGTACCTTGAATCTTAACTCACAATCATAACTAATAAATCTTTGATGAATAAACCTAGGATTTATTACAAATTCTAAAATTGAAAGCTTAACTTTCTTGGTAAGAAAAGTTCTCTCTTTTTCAATAACATTTTGGTATGAAACTTCATATTAACATTCACCGTAAGTTAAAACATATACAATAGTCAAATAATTGAAAATACTATATAAACATGTAATTGTTTTCAAAAGTTGTTTGAAATGCTTAAAAATGGCTAGGTATGTTCTATGCACTTTAAATGTCAAAACTATGCATATTATGCATAATACTCAATGATCTTTCTCACATATAAAATTGATGATTATCTTTAAGAAACAAGTTAGCTCATCATTTTAAATGTCCTCACACCTAATAATAATCTTAGGATTAATAGAACAAACTATTAAAATAATTATTTATTTTCTTTTAAATGAGTGTTCGTGGGGTCAAGAAAGATCTCGAGTATATATCGATTCATTATTCAAATTATGATCGATTTATTTATCGAATCTAATTGACAAGTTTTTTAGTATGGACATGAAATTGGATTCTTATTTGTTTAGTTTCAAGACTATATCAATATATAACAAAAGATATTATCTTGGATCTACATACTCAATCACACTAGATTGATATGAAAATAATTACATCCTTTTCTAGATGAAAAGAATATACATCGGATCATAACTCAAACTTGTGTTGATGATGCCATATTGAGTATACTTGTCCAATGGTTGTGTTCCAAATATTAGACTAATATGTTTAATAACATGCATAAAGTACAACAGTGGAAGTAGGATTGACGACTTTGGATGTTTCGTCCAAATATTGAAGCAATTTAATTGCAATGCATGTGTGATTTGTCATTTCCGAAAAAAACCAAACACGATGCAAACAACAACAATTGATAAATTTGCTTATACAACTTAAGAGAGTAGCACACTCAAAACTCAAATTCACATTTGACTTAAATTCTCAAATAAGAGAAATTATACCCTTATCATCCTCCTAGGTATAACATTGATGTTGAACATTATGTTTTAAGAATTGTCATGAACTTATCGTAATAAACGATTGCTAAAGGATTACTATTATCATTCGCATGTTATTTTCTCGTAGCATGAATGGTTGTGTACAAGATAATATACTACCTTATTGTTTGTAAATTAAGTAAGCTATTAGAATTGAATAAATAACTATTCAAAATAGTATGTCATTGCTCATAACCAAAGTAAATATCATGATATCTCAATTACTTGTTTAATATGGTATATTACATGATTAAAAATAATATCTTAGAAAAGCATATTTGTTTAGAATAAATTATGTTCGTTTTAATTCATATATTATTTAAGAATCACAAACTTCAATTAGATAATATCTTAATGAGATTCTCTATCACCAACGATATGCTAAAGAGCATTCTGTAAATCAAGAGCAATAATGCCATCAAAACCCAAACACACATGTGAAATCTTGAACAGAAAGATTAAACATATTTGATTACACTTATCTAAGCATTCAACACATCTCTATTAGGATTGTGTTTAAAATATATCATTTAGATCTACCATCTTAAAAACATGGTTGTTTAAGTCATAATTAGGTGAAGTATTAGAGAACCAAACATATTTCATCTTTGCTACACTTCGATAGGTAACTTTAAACTAAATAAACAAGCAGTAACTAGGATTATATTAAATGTTTCTAGATTCATGGCATATCAAATATGTGTTTTGAAGTTTCAAGATGACAACGTGTTCCTATGTGATATGATTATATGCCTTCGTTATTATCTTGATGATCAACGACTATTTGCTTGGTTATTGAATGCATGTTTATTATAAAGGTTTTTGTATTTGTCAAATAATTCCAATATAATATATCTTAGTTGATCTAAATAATACATGCTCTTAAATGCTAAATATTAACATGTTTTACATGATGTTTGCGTTAAACTAAGTTAAATAATCATTTTTCTTACGTACCGTTTTACATGACTTAGGTGTTAATTGAGCACTTACACTATATTGATTTGATGCATAATGGATTAGATGTGCCTATCATGATAAACTTTTAGTCGTCATATAGTCTTACACATTAATTACTTTGATTATTATGTTGATACATGCTTAAATACTCTTACATGCTTAATTCTATAAGTCTTATGCATCTAGGTATAAATTTCTTGACACTAGAATTTATACCCTTATTACATGCGGCCTTTAGTTTCACAATCCAATAGGTAATAATAATCGCAAAAATGGTCTTAAATCTCCTAGAGTCTCTATGTTCACACTTCCTTATTCATCATCTCGTTTCCTACCAAATAATCCACTCTTTTGTCAAGGGATGGTTAGATACAAATCTAATACACCATCTAAAGTATATTAAGAACTTTGTGAAACTATTTATCCGAAATTATTCAAGTAATATTTAACTTGTGACTGCAAACGTTAAAAGTCATTTCCAAAAAAAATTCATATTCAAGTCTTTTAACAACATATGTTAAAACGCTCTTCCCAAGCTAAAAGCTAACATCAACCTTCGAGTGACAAAGGTCTTACGAGTTTCTACATAAGTGATTCGTAGCTTCTTTAATATACACACCTTGAGACTAATCACATTCACTTCCGTTAGTCCTTTCCATCCCTATAGGAATGTCACGATGTTTTATCGTCATGCTCACCTCATACATAATAAGGATTGAACTTTATCCATCGATCTTAATATAGGGAACTCATCGAAATCTTTCATCATTTCCTTCGCGACAATGTCCATAAGGAAATATTTCATCAAAAAAGTTCTGTCTAAAGACAACATCACCGGCATCCTCACCAAAATGTGAACCGTTTAATTATTTACGTCTAGGTCTAGGAATGATGGAACAAATCTCGTAAACGTATCATTCTCCTTTTAATAGTCTTGTTACTATTAAATTTAACTCTATAAATCTTGGCAACTTAATTATTTCATCTTAAATGCTTAAGTAATTTTTAATTCGCGAAATGCAAATTAAAATGTCACTTATTGTTCATATCTAATTCGTTTCACAAAAACCTTAATCACGCCTCTATTATTATATAGATGGTTAATACCCTCCGTCTACATTTTCTGCTACCACCTTTAAGACAACCTCATACCTCGTCGTGTGATTGTTCTATGAACATTCACAATACTCGAGAAGAGCTACATAACTTCATGGATGAAGTTTGTCGTATGCTAGTCGTCATCCGTCTTGACATTGTCAAGCTTATCGCTTCCATCTTCATTTGTTTTAACTTATTTATTTTTCACACTTTATGTTCAGATGAGCACGAATTTAATGGGAAAGGAAAACACACTCGCTCACATATATCCTTTAACCAAATACACTCAAGAACTCATATGTGATTCTTATTTACTAGAAACCAACTTACAAGAACACCCACTTTCTTTTCAACTCAAGTACACCCCGTGCACTCAACCGAAATTAATTCAATCTTCTTAACCCGTATGTCAACCATACACAAAATCCACAAGATACACTTCTACCATACACTCAAACCTCATAACTATTCTTCACTCTTGTTAGTGATCACTAGTTCTAGTACATCCTCAAACCACCATAGTGAAATGAAAAACCAAGTCATCCTTACTACTACCAATCTTGAGTCATCCACTTAGTCATCTTCACAAGAAGATTCAACCATGTAACATGCTACAAATAATAATAGTAAGTTACCACCATACAACCCTCATGGTGTTGAACCATCTATATAATGCATAAAACCTCATTTCCCATCTTGATGCCTCTCTATGGATCAACAAGCCATCGTTATATCCCTTCACTCATAAGCATTTTTGCCTATGTTGTTAAAAGTCAAGTGAGTTTCGTAATGAAATGTGTCTCATTCTCAAACAAAATCCTTACAACTGGTATACTTATAGTCCATCACTACACAATAAATCCCATCACGTCTAAACCAATGACATTATCTCCTCAAAAACATCCTACAACTGGACCTTATAACCTTCCAACAAATATCCATTACTAAGTAGTGAAGAACCACTAAGAAGATTTTCAAAGCTTCAAGTTGTTTATGAGTCATCACATTTATGCTAACCTTTTACGTCAACACCCTCCCTCTCCATCACGCTCATCCTTCTTCATTTTTCAAGTTTTGTGTCATTTATTCACTTAAGGCGTATCCGTTTTCATCTTCATCTTATTTTATTCAACCCTTTTTAGAGTATGTATTTTCGCATATCTCGCCAAGATATTAGTAACATTTCTTTTATTTTAAAATGTTACATTTAGAGTATGTTTCCTCAATAAATCATCTTCACCGTCAACATTTAGTTCGACCTAAAGTCTTACGATAATGTTTATCCTTAAACACCCTAATCATGAAACTCATACATAATGCTTAACAAAGAAACCTTGATTAGGAATCTCTCAATACAACCGTTGACGAATAGTTATCCGATCCAATCATTGTCGCTGGGTTAGATGATGATATCATAAGTAACATGTCATTCAAAATACGTTAATAATCCTTATCCAAATGACATCTTGGAAGAATTCATTCTCATAATATTAGTGTATCAATCAATAAACGAATTGTGTTCTCATTTATTAAAGTCGGTATAATACCGAAGGGTGTTTGTCGAGTCTTAGTCCTTAAGCATGTGTCGGTCGATTTTATCATTGGTTCCTAAATATTTTTGTGTCTAAAGCATACGTCATGATTCCTTTTATCTTGGATTTAGGTTGTTGTTATTAAAACAATAATTGCATGTGTCTAAGTTTTGAATTTTCGTTTGAAGTGTCATACTTTAGAGTGCATATACCTAAGACATGCATGTCTTGTTCCCCACTAGTGTCTATATAGCTATCATCATCATTATATATAAAGTAAACTGCAAAAATCATCCCTGTGGTTTGTACCTTTTGGCACTAATCATCCCTAACCGATACTATTGGCAATAATCATCCCTGAGCGCTGAAATGTTCGGCAAAAATCATCCCTCACCACGAATTATGGAGGGTAATTATGTCATTTAAAACACACATGGATGATTTTTGCCAAAATGTGTTTAAACCAAGGGATGATTTTTGTAGTTTTACAAAAAAAACTAATATTCACAATTATAATTATTTTTTACTTTTTTTAATTAAATCATCACTTCATTATAATAATAGAATTTACAACTCAATTGCAGGGAGAGCGGAGTATATTATGGGCCCTCGCTCTTTTGCGTCAAGGCTGTTATATATTATTATTATTTATTATTATTATTATTATTATATTTATTTAATTCTATTATATTTAATTGTAATTTACTTATTTTATTATTATTATTATTATTATTATTATTATTATTATTTATTATAAATAACTTTATTAGAAATTTAAGGGATTTATAAATTATTATTAGGAAGCCGATATATTATCTAGGCCCCCACTCCTTGATGTGTGTGTTTATCGCCTTTGACACAAACCATGATGGCTGATTGATGCGGCACAATGTAAACGTGTGAAGGGAAAACAAAATCAGCCATCCTGGTTTGTGTCAAAGGCGGAAGCCCCAGTCAGATAAACACACACACCAAGGAGTGGCGGCCTAGATGATATCTCGGCTTCCTAATAATTTTTTGTAAAATAAAATAAGTAAATTACAAATAAAGTGATTTATAATAATAATAATAATGAAGTGGTGTTTATAAATAATAATACACGTAAGTAATAATTGTACATTAGTTTTTTTTTTTAGTAGAATTGCAAAAATCATCCATGTGGTTTAAACATATGGAGGGTAATTATGTCATTTAAAACACACAAGGATGATTTTTGTCAAACGTTTCATCACTCGGGGATGATTAGTGCCAATAGTATTAGTTAGGGGTGATTAGTGCCAAAAAGTACAAACCACAGGGATGATTTTTACAGTTTACTCTTATATATATATGCACTTGTCTACTAACTTTGTTTTGTAGCATACTTTCTTAGCTCGATTCCTTGGTGCCCCAAACAAGGGGAGCATCTCACCCAAAAGGGGGGGGGGTTGCAGATTTGCAATGTCATGTCATTACATTTGCAACCCGCTATGACATTCTACACATTTCTTGTGTATGTGTATTCCATCCCTATAATATTTCTTTTCTTTTTTAATTGTTTTTTTTAAAATATTTATATGTTGCGCGAAACTAATCCTTGATGTAGGTTAAGAGTTCGTAACATATTTGATTCATGGATCCGCTTTAGTCAATCTACAATAGGGGTGAGCAAAAAAGGACCGTCGATCGGACCGGACCAGAAAACCAGACCAACCAGACCGGACCGAACGTACTTCGGTCCGGTCCTCGGTTCATGTTTTTCATTACATTCGGTCTTCGGTCCGGTTCGGTCTTACAAAAAACCCGGCGATTATACCTTGTAGGACCAAACCGGATAGGACCGACCCGGACCGACCGAACCATTCCGATCCAGTCCTCGGTCCGGCGTTTTAGACCATTTCGGTCCTCGGTTTGGTCTAGTCTTGTCGGTTCCGGTCGGTCTCAGACGCGGTGCTCACCCCTAATTACAATGGAGAGGAAATATCATAGGAGGTGAAGCTGAGCTAAGGGTTGTGCTCGAGTGTTCATACTTGTAGATATCTATAGGATGATTAAACAGGGGTTAATAGGACAAGACTTCATACTGGAGGTGATTCAAGGCGCGCATCTTTGGTTCATAGGATTAAAGTATTAGTAAACGTCTCATCTAATAGAATGAACATGGCTTGTTGTCCCACCTTTTATGATTTCGACAAAAGGGGAGAAGAAGTGTAAACAAAGTAAGACTTATACATTTTTACTATGGAGTTATAGTTTACCATATTTTTGTCATATCAAAGAAAAGGGGAGATCGTTGGTAGAAATATTTACGATATTTCCATCTAATACATTTCTCTTTGTGTTTGGTGATGACCAACTTGTAACTTATAGACACATAACGAAAGTGCCTTCGAATTACTCGTAAATCACTAATCAACAAAGTATTCATACACACAAACATCTCTCGACGGATCAAGTCTGCTTCAACTAAGTTTGCACCGCCGTAAATGCAGTTTAAAGGTATGAATAAATAAATGCATTATTTATTTAATGATCAAAGTATAACACCACCATTTTTGCATATAGCCAGGCGGGAACTAATCTGGGGTATTATTTCATAGTACAACAGTCATAATCATAGAAAACGACTCAAAAGAGACGTTTTAAAAAGATAAGTTATCATTCATTATTTCATCAGAGTTTTTACAAACAGAGGTCCCAAAATCTACAGATTGAAAAATATAATCGTTTGATGATAAAACAAGTATTAGCCAGCTTCAAGGTTTCGTGCCACTACGTTCCCCTAACGGTTGCTTATATAACCTAGGATAAACATGCTTTAAAAAGTCAACACAAAGGTTTGGAGTGTGTTCATAGGTTTTATCGTAACACTCGTTTGAATACAAGTTCAATAGTGGGTTACGTTGTTATACACCCATAAGTGTAATAATTGCAATGAGTACAATTATTATAGAAAACAGTATTATTGCCCGAAGCTCATGCACCGAGACCTTGAGATAAACAATAATCACAATAAATTGCCCCAATGGGTGCCTTTGCCAAACACCCACATAGTGTTTCAAATGAAGTGTGTTTGGTTACCAGAAAGTATAGGTACACCAACAAGGAAGCTCATTCCCAAATAGATCTATTCACAGCATTCGCGCTTATTCCGAAAAGTAATTAACGGTTCATAATAGTAGGGTCTTAATGGAAAAAGTAAGGACTTCGGCAATAATATATCAGGATAGCATACAGTTGGAAAAATACTCGTATTCATGGTTTATAGCATGTATCCCCCTCGCGGGTTTATGAAAACATTAGGAGATTTAAAATGCGAGACTATGAACTCACCTTAACAGGGAAAATCTGATTGATGGCAAAAATATATAAAGTGAAAGTAACGGCTTCGTCACGCAACCTGGGGTAATAAGTCAAGTCTTAGTGTGATAGTTTATGTTTCAAGACTTTATAGAGTTTAACATATTACTTTGATTTATTAAATTATGGAAATATTGCATCACTGTTCGGGCCATCATAATTCAGAGGTCATGTAGTAAACGTTTGAGGAGCCAGGACACTTTAAATCGTAAATCCAGCAAACTCGTCAAAACGTATACCCAAATGAACACTTCCTCACATGGAATTCGTCCTACCTAGCTCCTAGTAATGTGATACGATGTAGATTTTAAGTTTCTTCAAGTTTAGTCGCTGATATTTTACGTTAAAATATATAACGTATTGTTTTATATGCGATACCGATCGATGATTAATACGGTTTAATGTGTCGGGTTTTATAAAAAATCGAGTTTATAATATTAATATATTTTTTATAAATTTATATAAAAATATTATATTTTATATTTTTAAGTTTGCAAAAATGGTAATATATACCCTTGGTTTATAAACTTTTACAAGTTTAGTCCTTTATATATAAAGTATATATAATTTAAACCTTTAACTTTAGAACTTGGAAAAATAGGTCCTTATAGTTATAACTTTAGAATAATGACATTTTCAGCCCCTTTAGTTATAAATTTCAGAAAGTTACGATATATACCCCTTGCATGGAAATAATTTACAAATCAAGTCCAAAAAGCCATGCAACTTTTTATTTTAGTTTCCAAATGTATTTGCAGGTTATAGATTTATTAGATTAAGCTAAATAAGATGTTCTACGTTGTAACAAAGAGTTTAGAAAGGATTCGTTAGTTAGAAAATCAAAACGGGTCATTTTTAGGGTTTAATTAAAATAACACAATGGGTTTGAGATTCAAGGCTTTAACAAGATTTTATATTGATCTTAATGAGCTATTTATGAAACATTCTAATACGATTATAAAGCTTTATTGATAAGAATTTGAGCTTACTTGAGCTAAAATGGGTTGAAATGGGGTTTTTGGGTTCGTATGCCTAGTAACGACTTCAAGGGCTCCTTTTTCTTGATTCTTGGCTTCTATTCTGAGCTTAGGGACTTCACTTGATCCTTCTTGGTCTGAGTTAAGACTCCATTGTTGTATATGATGAAATTTGAGGTGTGATTGAATGGTTGCTTGGATTCGGCTATATATAGGGCTTGGAAAGCCTTAGTGCCCAAGTTTATATGTTTGATTAGTGTCAAGGCTTATTTAGGTGATTCATGGAAGCTAGTATAATGAGTCTTGAGAGCTAGGAGTGTAGATTTGAATGGTGGAGGGTGTTGGAGGGGGTTCGGCTAGAAAGGGGTGACAAGGTGGTGACAAGGCCACCTTGGTGCTTAAGGGTGGTGATGGAGCTACTTGGTAGGCTGCTTGTGAGGTCATGGTGAGGTAATAGTGGTGCTAGGGTGCTAGGTTGGGTTTAAAATGGGTCAAAATAAAAGAAAAAGGGTGTCGGGTTGGATTTAGTTTCGGCTTAAGCTTTTGGACTTTAAATTCATGTTAGGGTTAGGGTTTAGGATTAGTGTTAGGATTAAGGTTTAGTGTTTAGGATTAAGGTTTAAGGCTTAGTTTTAAGGTTTAGGGTTTAGTTTTAGGTTTAAAGTGAAATTAGGGTTTCATTTGGGGTTTAGGGTTTTAAATTAGGTTTAAGATGACCTTAGAGTTTAGTTTTTAGTCGGATTAGAAGTCATGCATTAAGTGTTTGTACTCGCATTGTGTTTAAAGTGGTAGTAGAAAACTAGAATATTGAATTTAGAGGTAAAATGACCTAGTTAAGTTTTTAGGCATGATTAGCTTGTACATTATGCTTTAGAAAGTTGTAACTTGATTCAGGAGGGAAAAGATATACAAATGTTTTGTATTGATACTTATACACATGCTTAGAGGCTTGCACATTCATTTTATATGTATACATTAAATATAATTTGGGTTTTGATGTAAACGTTAACGTTTAATGCTTGTTTTGATATAACGTTTTGAAAAGTACGTTAAATAGAGAATGTACTTGGTAAAATGATATTAAGATATAGACTTGACATATTAGGATGTTTACATGATATAAACATAGATAGAGGATGTGCATTGATAGAGCGGTACTCTTTTAGCGTGAGCTGTTTACTTTAATGATGCAAGTTACGTTTGCATAAGAGATAATAGCAAAAATTCCCTGTAAAACAAAAGGTGGTATATATAGTTAATCTAATTTAATAGATGGATATTACAGTGCATCTAATTTAATAGATGGATAATTACATTGATGAAAATTGCGGGTTGTTATAGTCTCCCTCCCTTAAAAGAAATCTCGTCCCGAGATTTAGTTGGATGTCGGAGTGATGTTTGAAAACAGATGTGGATACTTGGCACGAATTTGATCTTCGCGTTCCCATGTAAATTATGGTCCTCTTTTAGAGTTCCATCTTACTTTGACTATAGGAATACGACTTTGTTTCAGTTGCTTGACTTCTCGATCCATGATCTCCACTGGTTCTTCCACAAAGTTGAGTTTGTCATCGAGTCGAAGCTCTTTCATTGGAATGACAAGGGATTCGTCAGATAAGCATTTCTTTAGATTAGAAACGTGGAAAGTACTGTGGATATTACTGAGCTCTTCAGGAAGCTCAAGTTTATATGCCACTGGGCCAATCCGTTCAAGGATTTTGAAAGGTCCAATGTACCGAGGGTTAAGCTTTCCTCGTTTTCCGAATCGGATGACACCTTTACGAGGTGACACTTTTAACATAACACGATCTCCAACTTGAAATTCTAAAGGATTTTGCCTTACATTGACGTAACTTCTCTGCCGGTCTCTTGCAGCTTGCAAGCATTGTCGAATTTGCACTATTTTCTCGGTGGTTTCATGGATTATTTCTGGTCCCGTAAGTTGAACATCTCTAACTTCGGCCCAACAAATAGGCGATCTTCACTTTCGACCATAAAGTGCCTTGAATGATGCTGCCTTAATACTGGCATGGTAACTGTTATTGTAACAAAATTATACTAATGGTAAGTGTTTTTCCCATCCTTTTCCAAAATCTATGACACAGGCTCGAAGCATGTCTTCAAGTGTTTGGATGGTCCTTTCACTTTGTCCATCGGTTTTAGGATGATATGCCGTACTCATATCTAATTAAGTACCCAAA
>BQNB010135909.1:0-18086 GCA_026074375.1 Tanacetum coccineum
CTTTCTTATTTGCCGGCTCACTAGGGCTTATTTAGGCCTTATTCGAGTTTGCTTATTAGTTGTGAAAGGATTATTATAAGACCGTAATTATTCTCAAAATAATTATTTAATACTTGATTGATGTAAACGCTTGATTGTTTGATGCCCGTTTACATTGAACGCTAATTTTTAGCTTACACGATTTCACTTAATGTTTACGATTTAAATCAAATGCGTACAATACTAAAAATACATAGTGGATTTATTGACGACGTCAATGACCCTAAAACACGGGGTGTTATATCAATTATTAATATACATTATTCACTAAGGCATCTCACTTCGTCTTCAACATTTTGTGGTGTCATATCAATTTTTCATTCCAATGTCAAGTTTTAATAAATATTGGTATCCCACATATACTGTTGAAGGGGAGATATCCGGAAAATGAATTCATGCAATATCGTAGTATAATTTTTTCTCCCCATGGAATTTTTCATGTCATATTTTAATCAATTGGTATTTCAAATACTAAGTGTTTTATTATTTAAAATAAGGGGAGAAAATTATAATTAAAATATGATATAGATGAATGTGATCTTTAAGACTCTAAGTGCAACTCTTTCCTTCATGTGCTAAACAATTTCGAATCTCGGAGCACATGTGTAGGGGGGGTATTTGAAAATAACAATGTCAGAAAATGGTTTTATGGTTCGATCTCATACCCAACAACCTATTAATTTCATGACGATTCTGAAGTCATAAGGTGGTTAGGTTAGGTATAAGTCCTACGATCCAACCAGAACCGGAGGGATCTACCCAAGGACACTCCATAGTTAGAAATAGCAGTCCTTAGGTATGATTGGAGAAGAATGTGTATAAGGGAAAAATGCCGACTAAGATTGAGCTAACACTGGAACAATCACAACAAGGTGTTAGTAATGACGTCTTGGTAAGCATTGAAGGGGTTGAAGAATGAAAAAGAAATGTATGGATAAAGGGTGAAAAGAAAGAAGCCCTCCTTACACCTTAGGCAGAAACCGGGTCAATACAT
This sequence comes from Tanacetum coccineum, assembly GCA_026074375.1. Lineage (NCBI taxonomy): Eukaryota > Viridiplantae > Streptophyta > Magnoliopsida > Asterales > Asteraceae > Tanacetum > Tanacetum coccineum. Next base: position 1,034 of record BQNB010135909.1, read on the forward strand.
AATCTATCAAAATCACAATGATGATTGTTGATATTGAAGAAAGTCGTCATGGACCCAGTGATGCAATGCACAACCCTTCCCAGCCATTCGGGTTTCTCTCAAAAGAAACTTGTCTCATTTGTCACGGAGATACACACGTTATCTATTTACATCTTACTCCGAGATTGTTGATATTGAATCGGTGGCAGTCTCTTCTAGCAAAGTCGGATTCATAAACCACATGCTCATACTCATGCTTTCAAAGTCAATCGTTCAACATCAAGATCGTTGATTCTAAACTTCCCCACCATCAAAGAGCCTCAAAATCAAATAAAGAATCGTCAATTGGGGAAGATTGTTAGACTAATAATCATATATGTCAAACAAGAATGTAACAAGTATGAGCATGTTGGTCAAGAGCACAAGTTGATCAAGAAAGTCAAATCAAGATGATTCAAGTCAAGGAGATGATGCAAGATAACAATCTCAAGAACTCAAAGTCAAAAGATAAAGGCTCAAGATCAAGATCACAAAGCATGAATGAACAAAGCCATTACAAACAAGACAAGACCAAAACAAGGCAAAGCATAAACGTCAAAAGTCATATCTTCAACGTCAGGGGAGACAATGATAAATCAAAGCAAACTCCTACAAGAATGTCATCGGTGGTACGGAGGAGTTTGAAGAAAGAGACCTCAACATTGGGGGAGATTGTTAGCCTTAATTATATTAAGTCAAACAAGAATGTTATCGGTCTTATAAAGTCAAACTAGGTCTTGTATTGTAATAGGCTAGTCGGGTTCAACGGGCTTGGATTGTAATCTAATATTGTCCGTGTTTCGGGCTCAAAGCCCAAGTTTAGCCAAGCCCGGCCCAAGTAGAAAAGCCCACATGCCACTTATGGCTCAAGGGTATAAAAGAAACCCTCTCCACACATGGAGAGGGTGTTGGTTGCATTTTCTCACACTTGTAACTCACCTTTCTCTCTCTAATCTAAGTATCCAAGTTTTCTTTTCTTCCTTTTCTTCTTTCTTCTTTGCCGGCTCAACATAGAGCTTATTAGAGCTTATTCGGGTTTGCTTATTAGTTGTAAAGGATTATTATAAGTACAACACCTTTGCAGAAGTCATCAGTGTGTACAGATCATACAATCGGTCAGTGAGGGTACTCAGAATGTATCCCCTACATAAAGTTTTGTCTTGATCACGTTTCCTTTGTTCCTCTTCAGTCAGAACGCCCATCTGTGGCCCTTCCACAACATAGTACACTTCGAATGCAGTCAATAGAAATTTCATTTTTTCTTTCCAGCGAGTAAAATTCATCCCATCCATCCTGTCCAGTTTGATTGTATCGCTTCCGAACATCCTTAAAGCAACACTTTGATCCATGATAATATTTTTTAAGTTTGTTAGAATATGATAGATTTCTACTAATAATATACACGAAATTGAGGACGTGATAATCACTATCCTTAAAGAATATTAGCTCCCACTATTTACGCTGGTGGGATTCGTGACTAATTGCTTCCTATGATCCGACCTCAAAGATAGAACTTTATGCAGCGTACCTAAGGTTCACATGGACATCAAAGGTATGTATTTTATATGTATTGAATTGAGTGTTTTAGATGATGGAAAAAATGCAGAAAGATGACCATATTTATAAGGAAACTCGTGACCATTCAAAAAGTCATAATGGTTCACAAAAAACTGCTATCAGCGACGGTTTAGCGACAGAAAAACCGTCAATAATCTATAACGTTTCAACCGTCGCGATGGTTCAGCCAAATACACCCTTTAAACATATTTAACCGTCACCTTTCTGAATTGGTGCGTCTTTTCGATAATAATTCCTAATTAGCAACGGTTTTGTGACAGAATAATTGTCACTAATATTGTCGCCAATATCCATTTCTAATGAAACACTCACTTCATTCACCCATTTAGTAAGATATATACAATATACATTTGTTAATGAAAACCCACAAGTTCCAACATACATGTTACGATCCAAAATCCACCATGTGTGGCCAACTTTAAATGAATTGTATAAACGTTAGGGTTCACAAGTGTGATTGTGTTATTAGAAGTTTAGAATCTTTTATTTGGGGATTTTGTCTTTGCTTATATAATGGATTGCGTGTTTATGTAAATTTGAAAAAAACTCATAAAAGCCATTTCTCTTCTTATAAGCTTATCAAGTTTAGCTTCTACGATATCTGAGGCCATAACAATCTCAATTTGATAAGTTTATAAGCTGAAAAAAGTTGGTTTATGAGCCTTTCATGATTTACATACTTACAGTATTTCATAAGCCTACTATACAAGCTACACAAACACTCCTTTAAACCCATTGAACAACAAAGTATTTGTGACAGAATTTTAAAGATTAGCATTGTTGTATTTAGAAATATAGGTTATTTAGAGACGTGGCTGTGGGTAATGTTGGTATTTCAGGAAACCCAAAACTTTTTAAATTTCTTCAACGTGTATATCTGGTTGTGTTTTGGGCCACTTGGCGTTGGTTGGAGAAACAAGGTGTGCAATAATTATCCCTCAGATTCGTTAATCACAACTAGATCAGATGATATTTCCCATCTATTCAAAAAATGTCCTCGGCTTTTTTGAACGTTTGGATGGCAAATCCGAGAGCCGTGACATTTTAGCTTTATTTATTTATCTTTTGGGGCCTCTTTAATTTGTTCAGTGTTGTATATTTCTGGCTGTTTATATTTGGTTGTACCTGATCTGTATCTTCTTTTTGCTCCGTGTTAGAGCTGTTAATAATATCAGCTTTTAACTTTGGTTAGGTGTAGATAGTTCAATATGAACTGCCATAATAAGTGGTTCCGTAAAAGTTCAGTTTTACTTTATTTCTTTTTTAATTCATGATCTTCAATTGACACAGTTATTCATGACTTGCATAATCGTGCAGTTTGTGGCAAACAACATCAGGTGCACCATCTTCCCCACATCCACCTCTTCAAAACCCCACACCTAAACTACTTGACATATTTTACGTTTTTGAACAAATATATGTAGAAGTGTCATCAAATTTAATAACAATTTTCTATTACAAATCAAACATAATGCAAAATCAAACTCGATCTATCATCTCTTTGTTGAATGCTTGTTTTGGAAAGAAAAAAACTTGGGCTTGTATTGAAAATGGCAGAAAATGGTAATGGGTTTTAATTTTTTTTCTCAAATAAAATGTGCTTCAAAACGCGTTACTCTCCATCTCATATATAAAACGAGGTCTGTCACCCGCGCGCTGCCGCGGAGCGCGCGGGACTATTTTTGCAGCATACCGATAACGTCAAGTACTATTTTTCAGCGATTGGGACTCACCTTGCAACGAACTGATAAACCTAAAGACTATTTCCGTAAATATTTTAAAATAAATACTTATTAAACTTCAACATTTTTAATAAAATCATACGCATGACAGAACCATTGCAGTATTGGGCTCGTTTTGTTCTCAATTCGGCGATCTTTTCAGCGAAATTTTTTTTTCCGAAAGAATCGATAGATATTCGCTCCGTAATTGACGAATAAAGTTTATTTTATTGAAAAGTCGTAAGTAGGTGAAAGTTGAGGGTGCGTTTTGAAAATTGAGTTTTACAAAATATGAAAGAAAAACGTAAATATGTTAAAGTTCAGTGTGCGTTTTGAAAATTCAATTTGGGCTCGTTTTGTTCGCAACTCGACGATCTTTTAAATGACATTTTTTTCCCGAATGAATCGGTAGATATGCGCTCTATATTTGATAAATAAAGTTTGTTATATAAAAAAGTCGTAAATAGGTTAAAGTTCAAGGTGCGTTTTGAAAATATATATAAAAAAAATTCCTCGAGATGCGTGCGTGAGGGAATATTTTATTCCAAAAGTGGTGTTACTGTACACTGCCCTTTAATATAAGTTATATAATGTTTACCTTACTATTTTAGTATGTCTCAAAAAATATGTCCCCTTACAATAAATAAAAGTTATAACATATGACTTAACCTATTTTACCCTTAAATATTTCTCATATCACATAATCTGCATTGAAATGATGAATTGAATACGCGAGTAAAATTGATAATTTGTTAACTCATTTATTACACATATATCATGATTTGCAGAAAATTATTTTATGAAAACTTAAATCGGGACGGGGGAGTGTAATTATATAAGTTCAATAACCTTATTCTTATAGTAAATTATATCCACTTCGCATTAGTTTGTGTTATTCTAAATATTTTTGTCAATAAACTCTCGTTTCCTGACATATATCCAAAAGGTGTACAACGGTGGGAACACTCTAATCTCATGCATCGTTTGATGTAAACCGGACCTTTCCCCAAGGATTCGGCCCTAGGCAATCGGCACTTGTCCTAATTGGCCTAATTAGTCAGGAATCGAGATTGAAACCAGGCCAATATCCAAATAGTATTATTTTTACCGGTCAGCTGAGCGTTTGCGGTGAGAAAATGATACCAACCGAGCGAAAACCCGATTGATTACCTGACATATATATATGCACGCCACTTTAGTTTGTGTTAACAAGGGGAATCTTTAGTTCGTTCAATTATTAATTTTATACATGTTGATCGGCCATCGATAAGGTATAGTGGCCAACAACCTTGTACCACTTAGATATTTCTCTCTTTACTAAAAAGATATTGTTTACTTCAAGTAATTATTAATGATTTTATAAAGGAAACACTAACAAGATGATGGTGGCGCATAATATTACTTTTTGACTGTCACGTCAGCGCCACATCAGCATAACACTAACACCAACACCACTCTCCTTATCATAACACCAAATAACATCAATCACCTCTTTATTTTCATAAAACCCTCTAAACAATTATTTCATTATTTTAACAAACAAACCATTTCATTCATAATTAAACATACAAATTACATAAAAAAAACACATTACGAAATTAAAAAAAAAGAATACGAAATAAAAAAAACATTACGAAATAAAAAAAAAACATTACCAAAAAAAAACATTACCAAAAAAAAACATTACGAATTAAAAAAAACTACCCGTCTTCGTCTTCGTCGTCCTCGTCACCCAAATCATTTCTCATTTTGTTTTTGATTAATTGTTTTTGCTTCTTGATCCAATAGGCGTCGTCGTCGTCCAAATCCTTGGTGCTAGTAGCTAGAAACCTCAACGCCTCCAACCGCATTAGTGTGCCGTCTTTTTCGGCTTGAGCTTCGAAAGCCCTTTCAGCGGCTTCCTGTTTCAAACGAAGCTCCTGCTCCATTAACTCCCCGAATTGGGTTGACACGCTACTTCCACCGGTGCTTGCTGTGGCGTCGGATTTGGTTTTCTTGGCGGGCCGTGGTTTGCCGGCCGGACGTGGTCGTGCATCGTGACCGAATAGATCCTCTTGGGTAGCCCCGGGGACGTCTCCGGTTAAGTCAACTTGTTCGGGTGCGTCCCATTTCGGGTGGAATCTCAAAATGGCCCAAGCATCTTCTTGAGAAAACGAGACCCCTATATGCTCGTCAAGGTAAATACTTTGAGCCCGTTTCAAAAAATCCACATCGTTTTTGCCACTTTTCCCCAAACGTTTGGCCCGTTTGTACGCGGCGTTGAACTTTTGGCAATTGGCATTCAACGTATGTCATTTGCTAGTCAACATATCCTTTGTACGTTTTTGAAAATTTTTCGAATTGAACTCGTTCAAAACCCGATACCAAAACGTTTCATGCTTTTGTGACCTTCCGACATTATTATCTTCCGAAACGGCCACGTAACATGTTGCAAGCAATTCTTCTTCGACCGGTAGCCAATGGCCCGCTGCTACCGGCTATTGGGGCTCGTCTTCAACATTTTTTCCCCTTTTTGATTTTGTTTTCTTGCGACCACCTTTTTTTTGGCGAATCAACTTGTTGAGGTTGAGTGAGTGATTGGGAAGTTTCTGAGTTGAATGATGGTGGGTTTTGTTGTAGATCTTGGAATTCACGGTTTAGGACTTGTGATTGTTGCCATCGGAAAAAAGCTTGTTGTTGTTCTTGTTGGTATTGTTGAAACTGTTCCGGCGTCATCGACCCGGTGAGGAGATTCATAAAACCGTTGTTGGGAAATTCGGACATATTTCTTTGCTTGCTAAAAAGATGTATATTTGTATTTGAAGAGTGATGAATTTGTATGTGAATTTGTATTTGGTTATGTGTTGTATATATAGTGAGTTATGTGGGGGAGGGGGGGTAAAATAAAATATTTTTTTTGAAATTCAACCGTTTCAGGGGGGTAAAATGAAAAAAAAATTAATATTGTTTAAAAAAAAACTAGCCGTTAAGGGCTAAAATAAAACTTTTCAAAATTGAGAGGGGGGGGGATAGGTAAAATATAAACTAACCGTTTCACGGGGTAAAATGAATTTTTTTTAAACACAACCCAACGCGCGTTGGCCGGCCAACGCCGGCCAATGCCGACCAACGCCGTTGCCGACCAACGCCGTTGCCGACCAACGCCGTTGCCGGCGTTACTACACCTAGCTCTCTAACCTGTAAGAATAGAAGTTAAAGTACGTATACACGAGGAGTGAAAAACTATATCGTTAGCTTATACTCGAATTATATTAAGAAAAAAGAAAAGTGATCGAGAGTGCGAAATTGGTTAAGAGTAAATTACAAGTGTTAATACAAAATACGTGTCGGGTGTAGATCTGGGCTCAAGTCCTGTGTTGGATTGGACTTCCAGATGATTTGAGCGTTGGGTTTTGTACTAGAGCAAGAGAAGTGACGATTTCATGCACAATCAGATAAAAACCGTTAGCCTTACCGTGGGGATGGACCCCACGGTTAGACTCCGGCATGAAAGTAAGTAAACATGTAGAGAGAGAAAGTATGAGAGAATAGAGTGAGAAAATCATACTGTTCATTGTGTCAGAGGGTCCCTTTTTATAGGCGAACGAAATATTAGGGTTTCCTAATATTTCGCATGTTTTGTTAGTGGCCAGAGAGGGTCCCTTGTCAGACAAGGTACCGCAATAACCATGTGTACGGACGCGTATGCTTTCCGCGGACGGAATTACCCTAAGGTTAGGTCCGCGTCTGTTTGTTGGGTCCGGGCCGTAACCAATGCAGGAGTGGGTTTAGTTTCGGCCCATGACTACTCAGTTGGGCCAAGGAGTCCAAGTGTCAATGTGGCCCAAGCCCGGAGGCTTGGTATACCTATTATACGTCATCAAGTCCCCCCAGTCTAGTATGATATTGCCTGCAGACCATGTTTCGCGTGCGGTGATCAATGCTAGACTTCAGGCTCATTTCTAACGATTTGCCGCCTTTTGCGGTCATGTACTTTCTCCGCGACGCTTCCTTACTGAGTTGGTGACACTTGAGCTTTTGCGCAAAATTAACAAAGAAGATTGACATTATGATTTGAATTTACGCGAATTCAAAATGCTTAAACGTACTTCGAAGAAGTATCAGTGTCACGACACAGAAAGAAACCACGGCCCGAAACGACAAGAAGAAGGAGAAGCGGACACATAAGGTTTATGGAATGTTGTTCCATCATTCCTAAACAAGACGTAGATAATCAACGATTCATGTAAGTGGTTTAGTAAGAATGCCGGCGATGTTAACGACAGGACACACCATTTTCACTTTGAGATAAAGTCATTTCCTGACATTACACACGAAGAAAGAGGTGGACGATTATTTCGATGTGTTTGGTACGAGAATGTTGCACCGGTTTTTGCTAGTTGGGGGTCACCGCGCCTGGTTTGTCGCCACATGAGGGGAACGTGGCATTCGGAGTCGATACGTTGTAAGTCGATGAGAGCTTGTTTCATCAATAGTGCTTGTTGACATGCCTTTCCGGTGCTTACATATTCAGCTTCGGTAGTGGATATAGCAAGAGCGGTTTGTTTCTTCGAGAACCAAGTTGTCAAACAACATCCCACGAACGTACAAATACCGCTAGTGCTCTTTCGGTCCACATAATCTCCCGCATGATCAGAGTCGACATATACTATGGTTTCTATTCCGAACCCCTTAGGATACCATAATCCTAAGTGCGTAGTGCCTTTAATGTATCGGAAGATACGCTTAACCGCTTCAAGGTGAGAGGTTTTGGGAGCCTCTTGGAAGCGAGCACAAAGGAAGACACTAAACATGATATCGGGCCTACTTGCCGTTAGGTATAATAAACTACCTATCATGCCTCGATACTTGGTACTAATCACCAGACTCACACTCTTCACCTCTGCGAGTTTATATCGGAGGACATAGGGGTTTTCCATTGTTAAATCCCTAGACCAAATTTTCCTAAGCATTTTTCTTTAATTACAAAGATTGATTAAAGAAGATACCATTCTTCCTTTTTTTATTTGTAATCCAAGGGAAGAAGTTAATTCACACATCATTGCTCATCTCGACGTCGTCATTCATGATTTTAGGCAGAATTCATCACACATGCTTTGACAAGTCGAATCGAATAAATGTCATCGACAATATTTGAACAATGACGAGATTTGAACTTTTCTTCTTAGTAAAAAGAGTGTTATCTACCATTCCCATTTTATATTCATGTTTAACAAGGAAAGCTTTTAATCTATCATACAAAGCGTTGGGTACTTGTTTAAGACCATATAAAGCTTTCTTTAATTTATAAACATGATCCGATTTTTCGAAATCAAATCCCGGAGGTTGTGCCACGTATACCTCCTCATTAATAAAACCATTCAGGAATGCACTTTTTACATCCATTTGGAATAGTTTAAAATCTAAGGCACAAACATAAGCTAATAATATTCTAATGGACTCAAGTCTAGCAACCGGGGCATAAGTTTCATCATAATCGATGCCCTCTTGTTGGTTGTAGCCTTGAGTAACTAACCTAGCCTTATTTCGAGAAACAATACCGTTCTCGTCTAACTTATTTCTTAATACCAACTTAGTTCCTATCATTGTCATATTCCTAGGTTGAGGAACTAACTCCCAAACGTCATTAGAAACGAATTGATTTAATTCTTCTTGCATGGCGACTATCCAACTTTCATCTCCTAACGCTTCATTCACATTCTTAGGTTCTAAGTTTGATATAACAAAAGACGTACTTTGGTTGGGCTTATGACCTAATGGGTTCCTTATGGTTAAGGTTTCCATATGACATTTTCTAATGAATGGTTCCTGAGATTTCTTTAATGTCGACTATTCATCGATCTCTAAAGTTTCATCCACAATGTCGGTTTTCTAGTTTTTTCTTGTCAATCCGATGACCTTAATTGCATCTTCTTCATCTAAATCATCATCCACCAAGGTGATGTCTAGGGGTGGAGGAGTTTCATCGAATGTCACGTTAAGTGATTCTTCGACTTTCCTAGTGTGTTTGTTTAGGATGATGTAGGCTTTACTATTTTGAGAATAACCTAAAAAGACACCTTCGTATGACTTTGAGTCAAACTTGGTAAGGTAGTCTTTTTGTTCAATGAAGCACTTGCTTCCATAAACAACTCCTAACATAATCTAGTGTAGGTTTTCTACCTCTTAAGAGTTCATAAGGTGTTTTTCCTAGAATGGCTCTAATGAGAATTCGGTTGAGAATGTATGTTGAAGTATCTACAGCGTTACACCAAAACTTTTGTGGTAACGATTGCTCATTCAACATAGTCCTACTCATTTCTTGAAGTGTCCTATTTTTCCTTTCGACCACGCCATTTGATTGAGGAGTGCGTGGAGCCGAGAAGTTATGTGTAATACCGTTGGCATTACAAAATTCTCCAAATTGCACCTCATTATCAAATTCTCTACCGTGGTCGGTTCTTATTGACACTATTGAACAACCTAATTGGTTTTGGATTTTCCTACTAAATATTTCGAATTGATCGAAAGCTTCGGTTTTATCCTTAAGAAATCTAGTCCAAGTATACCTAGAGTAGTCATCTACTATGACTAGGGTTGTAAACGTTTCCCTTCGAACTCCGAACGGCGGATTGACCCAAGAGATCCATAATGAGAGATGATTCTAAGCATCTATCGTTGAGACTACATCTTAGCTTTGTGACTAGCGGAGCTTGTTTTCCCATTTTAACAATGCATCACACAAAAGTGATCAAATACTTAAAGCTAGGTAGGTTTATAACTAATTCCTTAGATGCCAACAATTGAATGAGACGTATATTTGCGTGTCCTAATATCCTATGCCACAAGGTGGAATTTTCATTAATCGTTGTTAGACAAATTTAATCCTTTGGCTTATTTCCTAATTTCATCACATATAAGCCTTTCTTCCTAATACCTCTATCTATGACTTTACCGTCCTTAGTGATTTCACTATCATGTTCAGAGAAAGTTACTCTACACTTATTGTCACATATTTGTCTTATAACTTAAGCAAATTAAATTCTAAGTTAACAACATGTTCTACATTAGCTATTGTTGAGTCATTAGATTCGTACCTTCAAATGAATTTATATCGCGAAGATTACTAGCAAAAAATGACGATCCATCCATTGTATCCTTGTAAGTGGGAGAAGAGATTTTCGGTTTTGCCCGTCATAATGTTTAGAGCATCGCAATCCTTGATACCAATTCATCGGGTTCCAAGTCGACTCCAAGGCATATCTATTTATATAAGACAATAACTCAAACATTTGGTCCCCAATATCTCATGGGCCAAAGTTGAGTGCCAAACATCCCCTTGCATTTTTGATGCAATTTTGGTTTGGATTGAAAATGGAAGACACATTTCCCATGGCATGTAACTTTGACGTGGAAAGTTGTTCCAAGTTACGAAAAAGCCATGAGGTTGGTTTTGTCTACCAATATATCTTCTTGGTTGTGGTGTTTTAGAACGAGGATAATTATTATTAACTTTTCTAGGAGGTGGAGTTTTTGACCTAAAGTTTGGTTTCGAAAATCCAACTCTGGGTTTTGACAATGGCTTATAGAATTGTTTAACTTCATTGTCACTAGCAACGAGAACTTTGGCTTTGTTTACAATTATGGATTTGTCTATGGACCCAAAATGGATTTTGAAAAGACACAGTTTTCCAGATCCAGGCGTTCTGAGTGCGGTCCCATAATTATTTTGGGGCCGCCTTGGTCATATAGGGGCCGCATATATTATGGACCATACATCAGAATACGCCTTTTTCTGAGCTTTCACAAATTTTATTTCCTTAGTTCCACTAGATGATGCTTCAAATGAATTAAACCCTAAACCTAATTTATCATCGGAGGGTTTTTGATTACTTAACATTTCATTTAAGCAATGTGTACTCTTTTCAAATTTGTTTAATCTAGTGGATTCTTCTTTGAGCTTTTCATTCCAATTTTTAAGTGCATGACACTTTTGCACTATCGAGATCAACTCCCTGTTTTTTTTCTCAGTATGGACCATTTTAATCTTTTAATTATCTAAGCTCATTTCTATACTATTGGCTAGTAGCTTTTAACCTTTTGTTCTTAGTGATTATCTTTAGACTCATTTTGCATAATTTATCATATTCATTGTCTAAAGCTAAATCATCAATTAATGAATTTTCATCACTAAAGTAGGAGGATTCGGAACATACCTCACTTGATGCATGAGCTACAAGACATGTTTTATCTTTGACCTTCTCATCATCTCTCACTTAAAAAAGAACAAAGGCTATCCGCTCCAAGAGCATCTGAACAAAAGCTCTTTGGTTCTTATCTTTCGGTGGTTTTGGACATTCTCCAATAAGATGATTCGGATCGCCGCATCTAAAGCATTTCTATCACTTTTACCGTTCTTGTCATCACGGCTTCTTTGGAACGTCTTTTTGTCGTTATGAGGTTGCCTCACGAATCTACCTTTTTTTTAAAGAACTTCTTGAAGTCTCTTACTGCCATGACGTACTCTTCGTCTTCACTACCGGAAGTCGAACACTCTTCATCACTAGATTCTTTCTTAGCCTTTAAAGCAATAAATTTCCTCTCAACTTTTGCTTTGACTATTTCGGAATCTTTCTTGATGATCATTTCGTAAACTTTGAGGTTCCCGATAAGTTCATCAAGAGATAGTGACGTTAAGTCTTTCGACTCTTCAATCATCGTGACCTTTGCTCTCCATTTAGGATGTAGAGTTCTAAGAAACTTCCTTACCTAGTTCTTACTAGAATAACCTTCATCAAGAGCTTTAAGACTAGTAATAATAGTATTAAATCTAGCAAAAGCACTATCTATAGATTCGTCTTCGAAAATGACGAATTGTTCATCATTTAGAACCAAAATCCAAAAGGCGAATCTTAATTACTTTAGCTTGGCAACCTTATGGTGATTAACATGGTTTTTTTTTTTTTTTTTTTTTTTTTTACAAAATTTTTTGCCGTGTTACACATGAAAATTCTTTCATATTCTTTTCTAGGCAAAGCATTGTAAATAACCATTTTGGCTTCATTATTTTTCGCAATAAGATTCTCTTTTGAGATCATCGGTTTTGTTTTTCAAAAGGGATAACCTCATCTAATTTGGTTTCTGGATTTTGTACAATAGATTGAAAATCACCATTGGTAATAACATGCCAAAGATCTAGTTCACTATGTCAACAAGCTCCCTTATGGCGGAGAAAACCTTACACAACTTTCGCTTATCTTGATTTCCGACACTAAGCTTGATGTCGAGTTCTAATCTTAGCTAGAACTAATCTACCACAACTTCACAACTTCACTACACAACTTTGCTTCACGACTTGATCACGACTACACAACTTCTTTGTGAAAACTAGAAGGGAGGTTGAATAGTTTACACGTTTGTTTTACGTTTCAAAAGTTTACTTTCAAAAATCTATAGATCCGAGTTATATGTTCAATCAAATCACAATATGAACAAGCAATAACTATCTAAACTAAAACACAATAATCAACAATAATAATGTAAAGAGATAAGGAAAGAAACAACCAAACCAAGACACCAAGATTTTATAGTGGTTCGGCTACGAAGCACCTCTTCGCCCTACTCCACTCCCCGAGTATCCGACTTGAGATTTCACTATGTCAACAAGCTCCCTTTAGGCGGAGAAAACCGTTTACACGTCGCTTACGTTATTTTCCGACACTAAGCTAAATGTCGAGTCCTAATCTTAGCTAGAACCAATCTACCACTTCACAAGATATACACACTCACAAGATCTACACTATCGGATCTATACAATATCCGAATCACACAAATACACAAGATAAATACAATAGAGTTTTGGTACTTAGAAGAAAAGAGGAGAGATCACTAATTAACACTTCGTTTCTTAACGAATACGAGTGTTCTTTTCTTGCACTTGAATGAGAGGGAATAGATGAGAAGAAGAGATTAGATCACTTGAAACAAGATCTAAGTATGTTAGTGATCAAGAGTTTTAGTGAGAGAAAGAAGGTTTAAAGAGAGAAAGAAAAGACTAAAAAATTTCGTGCAAAGAAAAATCATTTTTCTGCTAGGAATGGAGCAGTATTTATAGGCAGGGAATCCCAACGGCTTTCTGGGGGCGGTGCCGACGGTCCCTTATATATAAGGGGGCCGCCGCCTAGACTCCGCTCCCTTTTTTGTCTTTTTGTGGGGAATGTTGTATCTGGTGTAGAAGCTTTCGTTTTGGGGGGAAAATTAAATTTTAAATTTTTAATAAAACTTTTTATTTTAATTAGAAAATATTTTGTAAAAGTATTTTTAAAAAAATACTTTTGTAGAATTAAAAGTGAGGATTAAGAGAAAAATATTTTCTTAATCACTAATCATGCTTAATTATTTTGTTTGTCCATACCTTAAGTGATCACTAATCTTAGAAATGAAATTTTACATTTAATAATTTGTAGACGTTTATTTTTATTGTAAACGTTTTTACATTTTGTTATTATCAAAACGTTGAGAGGTCGAAAAATATAAATAACGTTTTTAGGCATTATTTGTATTAACAATCTCCCCCTTTTTAATGATGACAAAATATAAACTCATTTTAAATAAAATTAAAGATGTCAAATTATTAAATGAGTTATGTTTCATTCCTCCCTTTTTTTGTCAAATTCAAAAAGAATGATCGTCGAGTTGTCGAAGGAAGAAAGAAATCGACAAAATCAAGACTCCCCCTTAATGTGTGCTCCCCCTTGTTCGGGGCACCAAGGGATCGATCTTACGAGAATTGTGTGCTACAAAACAAGGTTAGAAGAATAAGTGCAAGACAAATATCTTTCAAGTTAACACATTGTATTTAAATTAACAAAAAAGAAAGAGTTTATTCAACCAACAAGAAATTATACAATAGCCACATCAAACAAATACATGCAAATAAATTTAAAAAACTAGATCTTAATAAGAGCTAAGACAAATTCATACAACATTTGTATGAATCATTACAATAGAAAGTAGATAATCATTAAAGACATAATAAAAGGCAGTTAGATTCTACATAGTGGATTCTTGAAAGGTAAAAAGGTGTCATTAATCAAAAGAGGGGTTTGTTTATTATTAAGCTTTTGAGATTGTTCATTATGGGAGGTGGTGTTTTTGAGGATGGAAATGAGTGGAAGGACCAATGATGAGAGTTTGATACGGTTAAGTGGTCATTTTTTACATGTATCGAATAGATTTAGGTATTCAAAACAAACAATGAGACAGATTCTGAATGAAGGTTTTACTTGATACTAAGGGGAGGTGAAGGGAATGCATGGTGAGGTAGAAGGTGAAGGATTTATGGCATCAATTGCTTGTTGGGGATTAATCTCAAGAAGATTAGATAAGTGATGAAGTTTCAATGTGTTATTTGGTTTGGAGATTGGTTTTGTGAAGGTGAAAGAGATGGTGAAGAATTGGTTGTAGAAGGAGAGGTAGGTGTATTCCTATTAGGTGGAGGAGATGGTGGGAGATTGTGACTTTGTCTCCAAGGCTCAAGAATGGCCCTTCGGAGTTTTCTAGAGTAGTCATGAGTGGATTTGCTAGAGGATGACATTGAGATCTTGATGATGAGAGAAAGATGTAGAAGAGAAGTGTAGATTGATATGGAGAAGAATGATGGTAATATAGAAGTGATCCGTACGTATATATATGTAAGTATAAAGAAATTCACTAGTAATCCTTGAGGACAAATATTAAAAGCAAAATCTACACAAAATATCGTACGTTTAACCGGTAAGTGTTCACCGCGTCGTTTATACCCCAAGAATTATGAATTGAAACCCCGTTTTAATTTGGACAATGATTTGA
This sequence comes from Tanacetum coccineum, assembly GCA_026074375.1. Taxonomy (NCBI): domain Eukaryota; kingdom Viridiplantae; phylum Streptophyta; class Magnoliopsida; order Asterales; family Asteraceae; genus Tanacetum; species Tanacetum coccineum. The sequence continues at coordinate 16,180 of BQNB010135909.1, forward strand.
ATAGTTTCAAAGTTTTTGAATTGGTTATCTATTTCTACAAAAGAAAACTAATAAAACATATAAGGGAAAAAAACTAAGCAATTAAACACAAAAACTATAACGGGAATTAAAGAAACGCGATAAACAAGCAAGTATACTAAATTAAAGACCTATGAAAGCAAATTTAATTCCTAAACCTAAAATATGATAAAAGAAAATTTTATAAAAAGGAATTTTATTTTTTTGATTATTTTTCTATTTTTATGATTTTTTAAAGTTTTTAAACAAAATAAATGCAAGAAAAATATTAAACCATGATTTAAAAATCTAAGAAAATTTCTAAAAATAGCTAATGTTATAAGGATGGCAGGAAAAATAAAAGTTACGAAAATGCTAAAACCGATAAGCCTAGAAAAAGAAATTTAGCACTCGAAGTGCTTATTTAAAACATGGGACAAAAAGGTGTTAAAGAATTAATAGTGCAAGACTTATTTGAAAAAGTCCCAAGGGCGAGATGGTTTGTGTGTGTGATGTTGAGACGTTGGTATGTAAAGTATAGGTCACAGGTTCGATCCTGTGACTTATCTTTTTGCAAAATCTTTTATTTTTCAAATCTTTTTTCACAAACTAATAAAACAGCTAAAAATAAGCAATTTTTTTGCAAAAGAAACTTTTTGTAAAAACTTCTAAATAAGCTAGAAAAGAGCTTAACAAACAGAAAGATTTTACTTAAGACTTATTGCTTTTTAACAAAACTTAAAGAGACTTAAAAACTTGAGTAAGCTCAAACTAGTACTGATTAAGCTACTACTACCCTACAACTAACCTAATAAGCAAATCTAAGCAAATCTAAGATGAGTTGACCAAGATTGACTTTTGTTGACTTTTACTGACTCAAAATTGATAAACATCCGGCTCTTGTGTACTCATTCCGTCTCGTGTTCGTTTTTGTCCGGTTTTTGCTCTTTTCATGTGATTCTTGTAATATCCGTACCTACACATCATAAAAGACAAAATACACAATATACAAGCATGATATATTCTTTTTTCATATTTTTAGGGTCAATTTGGAACAAACGGATATGTGATTTCTCACATATCAAAATTCCCCAAACTAATTGATTGTCGTATCCTCACGCAATGTTATATGCTCTAAAACCAAATACTCCAAAACTTCCCTAAACTAATCCTTTGAAAAGTAGCAAAGTCTTTTATGGGGAGAGTTAAGAAATCACAAGTCTTAAAACACCCCGTTTTCCTATTTTTTTTAAAAATTTTTCATTTTTATAATTTTCATAATTTCCCACTTACAACTTATTCATGTGTGACATAATGTATTGCTTTTATTATTCATTAATAACCTTGAGGATCACGGAACAAAAAGCACAAAAAGTGTCCAAATGGATAAATTTATCGTCCCCGACTTTCACTTCTCCAAGCCAAGCTTAAAACAAGAATCATTGTAAATACAAGTGATTATTGCTAACATTGTAAATAATAAATACCGGGATTTTGCCAAATAATAGCCAGAAAAATGCCAAAAGAATAGAAAAATGTGTGCTTTTGTGTTAAATGTGCAGGAAAGGATAAAAAGGACAAAAAGAAGCAAAAACAGTCAAAAACCGACAAGGAACGAAAGAGACAAGAGTGAAGAGTGAAGAATTCAAAAGCCGGATCAGCCCGACACAGCAAGAAAGGCAGTCAAAGGTCAAAATAATGAAGCCAAGGACTTAAAGTGACAAGTGTTTAAAGTTTAGAAGCTCATTTGAAGTTATAAAGTTCAAGGACCAAAGTTGCCAAATGAAGAAAGTTGTTTTATTAAAGGAAGAAAAAGAGTTAACAAACACAAGGACTGAAATTGCCATTTCTAAACTTTCTTTTACACTACAAAGGGGGCGGGCAATCGCAGGGACTACTTTTGCCAACTC
>BQNB010135910.1:0-18086 GCA_026074375.1 Tanacetum coccineum
AACAAATAAGTTGACAAGGTTTCATACCAAGCTCTAGGAGCTTGATGTAGTCCATAAAGTGCCTTTTCTACTTTGTATACTCTGTTAAGGAAGTCTGGATCTTCAAATCCTGGTGGTTAACAAACATAGACTTCCTCTTCAATCTTACCATAAAGAAAATCACTCTTGATATCCATCTGGTACACCACAAAGTCTTTATATAAGGCATAGGCTAAGAATAGCCTAATTGCTTCAATTATGGCAACAGGGGCAAAAACTTCATCATAGTCAATCCCTTCTTCTTGTGTGTACCCTTGAGCAACCAATCTTGCTTTGTTCTTTATCATAATGCCTCTTTCATCCTTCTTGTTCCTGTATACCCATTTAGTGCCTATGGGCCTTTTGCCATTTGGTAAATCCACCAGGGTCTAAACCTTTTGTAATTTGAATTATAGAAGCTCATCCTGCATAGCTTCTATCCAGCTTGGATCCTTCAATGCATGTATTACCTTTTTGGGTTCTTCTTGTGATAGAAAGCAAGCAAATAAGCAATTTTGAAAGTCTTTATGGGTTGTTCTTTGCTGAACTGAACTAAACAAACCATGTTCTTCCAAATTCTTTGTCATTCTTCTTGTTTGAGGTGCTGAATTCAAGTCTCCAATAATTTGTTCAACTGGATGATCTTTGTGAATTCTTGTAGTTGGAATAGGACTGACATGCATAAATGTATTCAAATTGTTCATGTCAGCCTCTACACCAACATCTTCATAATCATCTGAATATACAATATCTTCTAATTCAGGCATATTTAGATCATTTGGAAGTTCAATGCTTGTATTACTACTAACAGCATTAACTTCTATGCCAGCAGTATTAACAATTAAACTAACAATATTAACATTGTTAGTGCTGTTTCCATCACTAGCAGTATTAATATTGTTAGTGCTATTAACACTATCATTCTTATTACTTGGATCACCACCTGATTCTTCAGTAACCTTCTTTTCATTATCTCCTGAAGGTTTGAATACAGCATCAGGAGAACTCTTAGAATTTTGAGAGAATGGTAGATCAGCAGGCTACAATGGTAGCAGAATGTAATCTTTGCCAGGTACTGTCTCCATTCTAGCTTTACCTGCATCATCACATGCTTTTGTACCGGCATTACCATTAGATTGATTTCTTGCAACAACTGGCTTATAATTCATTGACTTTGTTAGTGCATCAATATCAAAAAGCCATTTTGGTCTATTTCCTGCAATATTAGGTGTATTCTCACTAAATTGGACATGCAGATTCTCTTTAACTATCCTTGTTCTACTATTGAATACTCTAAAGGCTTTACTATTAATTGAGTACCTAACAAAGAATCCTTCATCATCCTTACCATCAAAGTTGCCTAAGTGATCTATCGTATTAAGAATTGTAACAAGACACCCAAATGGTCTCATAAAGCCTAAAGCTGGTTTTCTACCAAGAAAAAGTTCATAAAGGGTCTTGTTATGAGGCTTAATTACTAATACCCTATTTTGCACATAGCAAGCAGTATTAATTGCTTCCGCCCAAAAAGTAGTAGGTAGCTTAGAATCAGCTAGCATTGTCCTAGCAGCCTTAATTAGTGTTCTATTTTTCCTCTTAGCTACTTCATTTTGTTGAGGAGTTCTAGCTACACTAAATTCTCTCTTAATACCTTTTCTCTCACAAAACTGATTCATCTCCTTATTCTTGAACTCAGTTTCATTGTCACACCTAATTACCTTAACCCTTTAATCTATTATATTTTCTACTCCAGTTATAAAGGACTTAAGAATGCCACTAGTCTCATCCTTAGTAGCTAGAAAGAAAACCCAACTAAACCTACTATAATCATCTGTGACAACTAGGCAATACATCTTTTTCATTAAGCTTTTTACAAATGTTGGACCAAACAAATCCATGTGCAACATATGTAAAGGTTGGCTGATTGAACTTACTGTTTTGGACTTACAAGAAGCTCTATGTTGCTTTCCCTTTTGACAAGCAACACAGGTTTGATCATTTTCAAAAAGTTTTGAAGGTAAACCTCTTACAAGATTTCCCTTAACCAGTTTATTCATAGTTTTGAAATTTATGTGTCCAAGCCTCCTTCATCTTCAGAGGAGACAACCTTAGCACTTAGACCAACCTTGTACAATCTTTTAAGCTTGTGAGTTCTTGACCTTTTCTTCTTCTCAAGCTTCTTGACCCTTCTTTTTAAGCTTTTAATCTCTAATTCTTGAGTGGTCTTTGTGTGTTCCAAATCAAGAAACCTGTTTTGTAAGTTGGTACACATTGCCATCAATTCCTCAAGTTTCAGTCTATCCTTACCACTGAGCAGTGGATCATTGGAATGTGTAGGTACATCTTCCTCATTGGTAGCCTCATCTGCTATAGGCTCTGTAGGACCACTGGATTGAGGTATCTTAGTGTACTTTCTGTTTGGCTTCCTTGGTTTTTGTTTCTTAGAGATGTTGATGGTTGAATAATAGTGGGTGTGTGATGGGGATCACTAGGATTTGTTGAACCTTCACCCATTTCTTTATGAGCTTGAACCATCATGGTTGGAAATAAGGGTGTAACATCTCCAGAGAATCCTTTCTCAACCCTTTTCCTGTTCCCAAAAACCTTCTTTGTGTGAGAGGGAGTAACATAAATCTTATCATGGGTAGACATATCACCTACTTGTTTATCCAGAAACACTTGCACAAACCTTGGATACATTAGAAATTTATTCTCATTATTCAAGTTCTTCACCATACTTTATAAGATGTACTTTGAAAAGTTAAACTTTTGGTTTGTGGCTAAGCAAATTTTTGTAGAGGCCATAGTGCTACTTAATTCGTTCCATGCAGTAGTCTTAGCACTTAGGCATTGAAGAATAGTATGAATCAAAAACTTCCATTGAGGAGAAAAGAAAGCCTTATAAAATGTAAGCTTCTGAGAAAGTTTTTCATACCCCATTAAAGCAAGTTATTCAAAAATAGTAGCATTGGGTAGACATTCAATTCCTTCAGCATCTTCCAGTTGAAGATCTCTCCTTATTGTGGATTCAGTGATGATCACCTTCTTCCTATCCACTAGGACCTGTAACTGTTCTTCCCCATTTATAGTTTTTGCTTTGGCAGTAGCCCAGATTTGCTCAATGCACGAAGTATAGATTGTAGGATTGACCGTTAGTTCATATTTGATAGGGTTTGCATTCAGAAAGTCCACTATCTGCTCAAATCCGTCACATTCAGCAGGTTTCTTGGTATGTGCTTAATTACACATATCATTTTCCATTAAAAACGGACTTAAATGACTAAAAACGTACCAAATACATCGTATTTGTATGTTTTGCATTTGTATTGTGCAGGAATGGATATTCAAGAGCAGGACCAAAAAGAAAGCCAAAAACAAACAAAGTCAAGCACGGGAAGGAAAAGACAAAGTCAAACCTAAGCCAAAGTCAGCCAAATGAAGAAAATACAACTTAAGAGACTAAAATTGCGTATACCTCAAGTTGTATTATTCAAAGAGTTAAATAGAAAGCGGTGGAAATTGCAAACAGTGCAGAAGTTTGGCAACAATGTTATAAAAATTGAGGGGTCCAAGACTACAACCTACCCAAAATAACATTTTCCAGCCAATAAAAAACCCCTAGCGTACAACTAGGGATGTCGTCCCAATTCTTCTTCCCTGCTAAAACCACTCAACACCCTAGATAAATCATTATCAACCACTCCTCTATCAAATCCCCCAGCTGTTTAAGTGCCATGTTTGGCATTCCTCTCACCATTCACCAAGTTTATTTTCGATGATATGTTTTTGTCTCCAAAGAAGCCACAAAAGAAATTGAAGGCTGGGATTTATTTTAGAATCACCTTACATAACAAGCACACAAGCTCTCACACTGGAAACACAAGCTGCAAGTCCAAGAAGAAGAGACTTCGGCTATAAATAGAGCCTTTTGTAAGCCTTGGAGACATCTTAGAAAATCTTAGATTATCTTAGCTTAATTTTTAATATAACTTAGCTTATTTTTAGTTTTTAAAGTCATTTTACAGCTTTTACTTTTAGCTTTGTAACACTTTCAAGTTTTAATGCAAATTTGAGGTTTTAAGTCAATTTACAATTCCAAGTGTTAAGCTTCTTAATTGTGTTGATTTGTGTTCAAAAAGCTCTCAATACAGCTTATTTATAAGCTGCTTTAATTAAGTAAACTTAAGAAGTTAATTAGTTAAGAAAAAATCATAAAAAAATCCACACTCAAATATACCACAGCTTATGGATGATAAGCCAGTTCTGGATGGGCTTATGGACACTACTAGCTTGTCTTTGACAAGCTAGAGCTTGTAGACCAGCTTGTAAAAGCTTAAGCAGCCCAATTTAAGCAAGGGTGTTGTAAGTTTCTCTTTTTCTTAATTTTCTCATTTATTGTAGAACTGCTTATAGTGCTTATTTGTTACCTATATTTGCTTATTTATGCTTTATTATGATGTTTAGTGCTTATCTTGCTTAGTTGTTAGTTTAAAAATAGTTTGTGTCACTTTCTTAGTTAGTACTGTTAGTTATGAGTTAAAACTGCTAGATTGACTTAGCTTATTTAAGTGCTTATCAGTGATTAAAAACTGCTTATAAGTGTTTTATTCTGTTATTTGATAATCTGTTTTTAACAATTTAGGACCAAATCATCTTAAAATAAATGATTTTTGAAAACTTTAAGGGGTGTTTGGAACAAGCAGTACTAACCCATAGTTAGTACTGCTAGTTCTCTTTTGGGATTTTCCACTAGCAGTACTAACTCAAAGCTAGCAGTACTAACTCCAAGTTAGTACTGGTAGGTAAAACTGTTAGTACTAGGACGGTTCATTACTGAGGTCAGATCGAGAAGCTTTATTTCTCTCTCTCTCAGCTTATTAAAGATTTCCGTAGCTTTTTTAGAGTAGATTAAGCCCATTTTATGTTTACTTCTTTAGGAGTAGCTTATTTAAGCTTATTCGCCTTTTTCAAAATCGATTTCAATAGTTATCATTTGTAGCTTTACTTATTTGCCTATTTTTAGTTTATTCTAGTTGCTTATTCCTTAGCACCAGTGCTATTATGGATAGTTTTAAAAATATGTTTTAGCCTATTTGCTTATTTCTTGTTTCATTGTGTTTTGTTAAAGCTAGCAGTACTAACTCAAAGCTAGCAGTACTAACTCCAAGTTAGTACTGATAGTTAATACTATTAGTACTGTTGTTAGTACTGCTGAGTTTCTCCTGCTTAACTTAGTTTAATTGCTTGCTGAATTTGCTTATTAGATTAGTCCTAGCATATTTGATTTTCTTAAGCTTATTTTAGCTTATTTGGTCTTAGTATACAAGTTTTTAGTGTTTTACCATTCCTATCCTTATGCTGCTCTAGCTATTTTCCTTGCTTACTTTTTCTGCATTTGCTTATTAGGTTTATGCCCAGAACATACCTTGTCATATTCAAACATCATTATCAATTCGTCATTCGATTTTTTCCATTCAACAGCCTCGTTTGGGACATAACGACCCCCCGCGGAAATATTACTATACTATTTCTGGTTTCATGATTTGTGAATTTGATCCTTGTTATAATTTATATTATTTATAATTACTATATAGTAAAAAGGAGTAAGAATTTGCCATTCAATGGTCTTCGTAACACCTTTGAAAGTTTATGCATTGTAGTTTTCCTTTTATATTGTATCTTGGTTATGATTGATCATTATGCTGCATTCCTGAGTTTCTTCCATGTCGGTGTGTGACCTTATATGTAAGATAGTCATTAGAGATTGTACATTGCCAATGATCTTTCCTTTTTAAGTTACTTCCAAAAACACATTACCTCTGTCATAATGCTTTTGTAGTAGCGAAATAAACTCTTGTTACCAGGTCAATGGTTTGGAGCAACCACTCTTAATCCATTCGTCCGGTTCCAAGCATGTTCTCAAGCATACCTGTTTCAACAAAAACAAATTCAAGCGTTTGGTCCCCAATATCTCATGGGTCCGAAAATGTTGGTTTTGTATATCCCTTGCATTTGTTGCAATTGATTGAGATATTGAAATAGGATACAATTTCCCATATGTACAAAGCCTTGACATTGTTGGTTGTTCCATTTCATAGGATAGAAGTTTTGATGAATTGGTTCTCTATAGTTTCCTCTAGGTTGAGGTGTGTTGTGTCTTGGTTGAGAAGAGATATTTCTCCTAGGCGGAGGTGTTTTCGATCTAGAAACTATCGGTTAAAACATTAGACCTATGATGTCCGCTTTTGGGGGTGAAAAGATGGTATTTAAAGACGGTTATCTATGACTCATCAATTTCTATTATGTATTTAGTTTCTTCCTAGTAATAACCAAATCCGATCAAAAGACAAATGGGTGACTAAAAACGTGTTATGTCACATCTCCTCACACATTGGGTGCGACTCACGGATCCAGGCATGGAGGGATCGCCAATCGCTTATTTTTTAGCGGACGATCCAACGAAAGTCATGATTTTAGTTCCGCTTGTTGAATTTGCTTGAGACGCGCGAGCACTAATCAAAGTCCTAAACCTATTTTAAAACTAGGTGACTTTTGATTATTTAACATTTCTCTTAGTGAATTAGCGCTTTTATCAAATTTAACGAATTTAACTTGAGTTTCCTTAAGTTTAGCGTTTACCGATTTAAGTTCTTCAAGATGCAACGTACACGCAATTCCAATTTCTAAACTTCACTCAGTTTTCTTAAATTTTTCCTCGTTAATTTCAAAAAATTCATTTTCCTAGAAAGATCACTTTTAATCTTTATTAAAATTTTATTTCCATGTTTTTAAATAAAAGGTTTTAAAATTTGATATTTTGTGATACGTTGTGTATTTACATTATGAAGGCTCTAAGTTCAGAAGTCGGTAGTCTTTCTATTTCATTATTTGCACCTGCCCAACTCTATGATGTATATTATTTCAGTGGCGTACAAGCTATTCAAGAGAAAACCTGATGAAAACCTGCATTCACTACACAACATTCTTTATAACAAACGAGCTAAGGTAAGAAACTTCATGCTTTACTAGCCGGGTACCCGCGCAATGCGGCGGCGGGTACCCGGTAACTAAATTTTGTGAAAAGCAAATGCTATTCATTTGTATGTTTTTTTCTAGCAATAAATTTACGAAATAATGACAAATTTTAATTAAAATAACTATAAACTATAACAATCAAAAGTTTAAATTGGGTAAAAAAAATTTGCGTTAACAATCGATGAAGTACTGAATTATCGAATGATGAGTTTATATATTGGAAATTACAAGTGTCTGCTACATTTTAAAAGTACTGCATTCATATGTTGATGTTTTATATTTATGAAAGTTATATTTTTAAAGATGATAAAGCTTAATATAACAGTACAGTAGTTATTAAGGCCCAAATTAATAATCTAATGTGTAAATGAACCAACTCTTTTGAGCCCAAAAACACAAAAGCTCATCTGCTCCTCCTACTCATATCAAAAAAGAAAAAAAGGGTAGACGGGGAATACCTTTTCATCCCCAAAACACAGGCAATATTCAAGATCGGGATACTTAGTATTCAAGAGGAAGAACACCGACTTCAACCACAATGGTTTAAATCTTTAGAAACATCATAGTACTAACAAAAAGAAACAAAGAAGGAAATATGCTGAGATGGATCGAATACCCTTCTGAGTTTTCAATTGGTCTTGATTCGAGTGTTATTTTTATATGCGAGAGGTAAGAACATCAATTTTATTTTATTTTTCTATAATGTTTAATTCTATTTTTCAATTTGGTAGGGCTTATGTCTTTAATTATCTATATAATGTTAATTGAACCAGACTATCATAAATAGTAGGAATATGTGTATTTGTTTGATGTAAAAGTCAAGTATATATGCATACAAGAATTATATAAGACAACAAATCATGAATTTTTCAATGTCACTCAATATTAGAAAAGAAACATAATTTATTATAAAAGTGCTTTTAAACAAAATTAATTGATTCTTAATGTGTGTTAGTCATCATGTAAAACCTCTCAATACACCACGTTTGATGTGTAAACTCCGTCGAGTTTAAACATATTTGTTGGATTTACTAATACTTTTGGCGTGTAACGTGAAATTCCTCTTGATAAGGCAACGTAAAGTTGTCCATATTAGAAAACCGATTCCAGAAGATAACACCAATGTTTAGAATTTTCTATCCTTGAGCTTTGTTGATTGTCATAGCAAAGCTTAGCACTACTTTACTCCCCAAGTACCCAACTTGAGAGTTATCTTCACTATGTCAGTAAACTCCCTTTAGGCAGAGAAAACCATACACGTCGCATATACTTTTTTCGGTACTAAGCTAAATACCGAGTTCTACTTCGAGATAGAACTAATCTAACACACTAAGTATTTTGTGGCCTAAATACTAACCTATCATATACATATGATACACACAACACACAACACAAGATATACAAGATGAATGATTATCACAAACATGATGACACAACTAAACTATTAACACTTAAAGCTTGACGTCTTCTTGAGTGTTCTTCACTAAAGAGTAGGATGAGTAGATCACTTGTAATGGATTATGTAACAAGTATAATGATCAAAGAATATAAAAGATAAAAGATGTATGTGAAAAATATTTGTCAAGAGTTGTCTAAAATGAAAGCTTAAGGTTGCTATTTATAGGTGATATTGTCGTTTTTCAACGCGTTATATCAAATAAACCCTCAAATATATAATATATATATATAATACATATACAATACGCAAGCAAAGTATCATACAAATTATTTTTAAGTAAGAATAAAAAGTAATCAACACGGGTATCGTTTTCCTCGGTGAGAGGTGAATGGAAATCTACGTTCAAGTTGTAAATCGAGCTTGATTGTCATTCAAGTTTTTGGTTTTGGTTCTAAACTATTTTTATACTAAAAATTAAACTAATATTAATTCTAAGGTTTAAAACTATAAGATTATACTAAAATTGATCTAAAAGATATTAATGATAAATATGCTTGCTAACTGACGAGAAAAGTTCTTTAAGCGTGAATTTAGGTTTATTAACGAATTATAATCCTTAGAAAAGATAATTTTCTCAAAACATAAATCTAAATAATCAAATATTATTAATTAATTAAACCCTTTTTCAAATCCACACTTAATTCCCAATTCACAAATATCACTTAACAAGCACTAATTAAACTACTTGCTACTCATAATGATAAAATAAACAAAGCTAGACATTTTAAAAATAAGCTATACTAATATATTAAAAAAGGATAGAAAATAGAACCAAATTGAAGACCTGCAAATAAATGATAACACCCGATTTAATAAGCTAAAGAGAATTTTTAAATTCTATCTAGCTCATTAAATCCTTAAGCTCCACACCTCACCACCTCCTCCACTCAACTTCCATACCCGCAAATCCCTACTCAATATACCAACTTTAACCCATATCTCCCTCAAATTTCACCCGAACAACTTTTATTTCATCAATGACAACTTCAACAACAATTCCAACATACCCAAATTTCTCAAAAAAATATAAACCAACCCGCTTCTTCCGAACAACAATCCCAACAACCACAGAACAAGAAGCCGACGCGAGCCCGGTGTCGGTCAATACAAAGAGAAATGTCTCAAGAAAATGGCTAAGAAACCTCGTGAAACGAAACCCGATGGAGCCGGTACTCGAAACTTTTGGAGACCCAAGACGAGAGTTTTTGCTTTTGAAGGATATGTTACATACTATATTTGAGGATCTAAATGTCGGTTTGGAACAAAAAATGAAACGTTTTGGTACAAAGTTCTCGACCAATACAATGAACAAGCAAAAAGAAACAAATTCCTGGTTCGTACCAAGAACATGTTGACGGGAAAGTGGACTCCAATGAACCGTAGAGGTCGTAAGGTTTTAAATCATTGGTGAACGAAACGAGGTTTTATGAGCAGGGAGAAACATGATGATTGGAGACAAAGGGATGAAAAATATTGTAAAAAAGTGTCCCGGTATGAAATTTAAGCACAAGAGCGCTTGATTATTTTTGAAAGACATGCACAAGTGGAAAAATCCCGATTCGAAAAACATAAACGAAACCGAGGACGGGTTACCGACGAGAAACTCGAGCTCTTTGGGGATGACGAGTTACCGCGTCCACCTGACTAACAAAAGAATTGTTAAAAGTCAACATTCTACAAACTCGTCTGCTAGTTTCGGTTCAAACCCGACTGTGTTTCAAGATATGCTCCAACAACAATGCGAGTTAGACCGTGCAGTAAAGATAGAACGGATTAGGTAACCTGCGAGACCTTCGACGAGAAGGTAGGTGAATCACTTTCTCAAAAGGGTAGCGGAGGACTGAAAGTCCTACAAGATTTGGACACATGCGGGATGATCTCCGGGGGGGGTTTAGACGACGGCATCATCAACGCGCAAAAAAAAAGCACGAATAATGGGCCTATATCAACCACATAAAACAAGTTTATTGATATCTTTTTATGTTGTACGTCTGAGGAGGAGCTTTATTTATTTTACCGTATTATGTTTTTTTTAATTTTATGTAATGTTTTTTTTTATTTTATGTAATGTTTTTTTTAATTTAATGAAATTTATTTTTAGTTAATTTGTGTATTGTTTATTTATATAATGAAAAAAAAATTCCCATGGCATCTCGTTTTGTGGTGCCAACCAGGGAGAGAGGTTTTTGTGTCATGTGAAAAAGTAGTGTCATGAGAAAAAATGATAAGATGATACCTTTTTTTACGTATGACTTAAAAGCTATGACACCATTATAACTGATGCTTTAACAAAAAGCAAAGACTCGCATAGAAAGCAGTCTGATGGTGTATGCCATATCAGATATGGTGTGCCCAGCGCCCTTGTGGGAGCGCATGTAAAACAAAAAAAAAAAATAATCAAAATATGGTGTGCCAGAATATATAAACGGGTATATGAAAAAAGAAAAAATCCAACATTTTCACCTTTCGTGATAGAGTTGCAGACTTGCAATAATATTTGTTACGCGTCTTTAAAAAATAGAATGCAAAGAATCGGTTCTTGTGGTTTTGGTGCCAAAATAGCACATTATGGGGTCCGCGTGGTATCGAAATTGCAAAAATCGTTCATGTGGAAAACCTTGGTTTTCACTTTTAGTCATTTGTCGAATTGAAATGACTAAAATAAAAAATAACCCTCGTCTTCACAACTTCCTCTATTTTCTTTATATTTATAATTTTTGTTATAATATATAATTTATTAAACATTAAAGAGTCCCGTCAGAATACAAAAACAAAAGAACGAAAAATATCACGGAAAAACATAGTGGGCAGGGCCAAATCCAAAAACCACAAAAAAACTCAGTCCATTCATTGAACCTTCATCCCTACAAAAACAGGGGCGAGGGAGGTAACCATCATCTAAAACCTCATATGCGGAATAAACTTCTCTTTTAAAAACAAATTCCACTAATAAATTTTAAACTCGTTAAACTTTAACTCATATTTTTATACAACCGTAGAATTAGTATCATTACCATCATCAACATCTTCAAACCATCACCAACAACAACTCTCAGCGGACCCTCATCATCTTTAAACAAAAAAAAAACATCCACATTCTTGGGGGAGACCATTTTAAAATCAACAACCACAACTTCATATAAAACAAAATGAAATCCAAGCCTAAAACCTTAAGATTTATACAAACCAAACCCTAAATCCGTCACTGCCAACTGGCCACTAACTAGTCCGCTGTTCTTCCGCCACTATATGGCACTTGCCGGCTTGCCAAGCTGTTCTCTTTGCACTGCTCCGGTCCGGGGAGGGGGCGCGCAGTGAGCCCATGGTCCTCCGTCTGTCTCTTTTCAAAACCCCACAATAAAGATCATATTTGATAGAACATAATTATCAAACACACTTTTTAATTTGGATCAATTTATTAATGCTAATTTTGTTTTTAGAAATGTGCTTTTATATATGTCAATACGTTTTAATTGTGGTTTTAGCAATTGTGTTTAAGCAACTGCAAGATATATAAATATCAAAGACAATATGTTTTTATTATAATACATTTTTTATTTATGTAAATCTGGAAGAAAGAAAAAAAGATTACACAAAAATTAAAGTTAATAGTAAATAATGTATAAATTTGATGTAATTGTAGATACGGAAATTAGGTTGTGGTGCTTTTTTTTGGTTATTTTTGGGTTGAGGTGAATATGTGTGATGTTGAAGATGGTGGTGGTGGTGGTGGTGGTTGTGGATGATGATGGGTTGAAGAAAATGATGATGAAGATGGATTGGTTGTTGATGGCAAATAAGTTAGGCCTTATAAATGTATATATTTTTTAAAGAAAATAAAGGAAAAAAAAAGAGAAGAGAGGGGTATTTCGGTCATTTCATTTGACAAAAGACCAAAACTAAATTCGAGGTTTTCCCATAAGGACGACGCTTGCAATTTTCAAACCTTACAGACGAAACATGCAATTTGGCCAAACCATAAAAAACCATTGGGCTGCTAGGAAGAATCATATTTAAATGGCGTTGTCTTGCTAGTTGCCAACTTTTTTTTCTTTTTTCCTTCTCCCGACATGGGCCTACTTTTATTAGTGGTGTACTTTTTAGGTGTAGCAATTTTAAGGTTGCTTCCTTCGTGTAAACTCAAGCCGCCCTTGTTTAGTTGTTACCTGTCGTATGCCTCATGTAATTTCTTACGAAGATGTCATACAAGTGGGAAGGTTGAGTTGTTTGTATTACCTTTTTATTCTTTTAATGATATGCATAATTGCCAGAAAAAAGATGTTTAAATAACACGATATATTATTTGTTACTTTTAGCTTTTTGGTAATATTTGTTTGTGAAGAAACTTCAAGTTTGAATATAGTTCGCATATCTAAATCTCAATATGTCGTGAAAAAATTTAAATCTTGTTGTTTGTTTTTTTTTAAATGTCTTAATGCTTTTAATATAAAGCAATTTTTATTTTACGAAATATATGTATGTCCAACATAAAAAAAAGGTAAAAAAAATACATTCGCGTCATAATTAAGGTATTTCCGATACGATGCGTCATTAATACCTCGCATGGCCCACCAAAAGTACAAGATTCTGATACGACCCTGTTAGGGGTTGTATCAGGATAGAGCACCACTTCAAGCGTGTGCTGGCTCCGTCAAAAAATAGAAGAGAAGAACTAGAGAATTATTGATATTTAACTTTGATTGATTGAATATAATTGAAAGATTACAAGAGTATTTATAATAGCTTAACGGACCATGAGCCTATTATGGCTATTATGACTTTCCTAAACGCATTGAATGCGAAGACATTCCTAAACAATGACTTTCCTAACACAAAGACATATCCTAAACATAATAAACTATGATAATATCCTAACCATTAGCGTATCATTCCCCACTCCTTCACAACCACCTTGTCCTCAAGGTGATGCCTAAAAAACATCTTGATTCCGGGATCCTATAGTCATCTTTGAATTTTAGCATTCGTTGCTATTTGTTGTTGTTGTCGTCGTCTCAACATTCCCTTCATCATAAGCACATACAAATCCACCTTTATGCGCAAACCCTGGATTTCGCTTGCTACATGGGCACACATGTTCTCACACAAAAGAGTTTCACCTCTGCCAATATAAACCTTAAACACCTTCGTAAAGTGGGTAGGTAAACACAATTTTTCGACGACGTCGGGTCGAATAAAATTATGCGTGCTGCCATTCTCGATGAGCACATGAACATCCCCCTTGCCGATCTTTCCCCAAAGTTGGAGAGAACGCGGACTCCCGTGACCAATAAGTGAATTAAGAATTGAGATGTCACCGCTTTCGACTGCGTCATCACCCTCATCCGTAGCCGCGTCACCCAAGTCATCATCCTCGCCAATCCCAAGCACTTCGCCACCACCCACAACCTCTTCAACACCAATATACTTATCGGCATTTAAGGACCCTTTAGCCTTAGGTGAAGCAAATTCACCTGTAATGGTAGAATGACATCTATTTTCTTTTCAACGATATGCTCATTATCTTCCTTTGCAATTATCTCAAAACGAGCCTCGATGATACGAGCTTTGAAGAAGTCTTCTCCCAAAGTTGAAGGATTGGACCTCAAAAATTTCTAAATGTCTAGGTTCGCGAAGCGTGTTTCCGCCGCACGGGCCAATGAAAAAGCTTCGTCTAGAGTTTTGGGGTTTGACCTTAAGAGTAAACATTGTAGATCCAGTTTAAGTCCAGAGATATAAAACGACTTAAGTAAAGATTCAGGGATCGTTACTCGTTTTATAAGCATCTCAAGCTCCCGTTGATAATCTTCCACCGTACCCATTTGAAAAAGCTTAGATAGTGCGTATTTCGCGTCCTGATCGTTGTCGTCCGATGCCATGAACAATAACTCGAAGAACAATAAAAAAAATTGATGAACAGTAACCGGTGAAAAGTAACTCCGATGAACAGTACTCTGTGAATAGTAACTCGATGTACATTAACTTTTTTTCCGATGAACAGTAACCGGTGAATAGTAACTCGCTGAACAGTACTCAGTGAATAGTAACTCCGATGAACAATACTTTTTTTGGTAACCTAAATCGGAAGCGCTCTCAATGAAAGCACCAGTTGATACGACCCTGTTAGGGGTTGTATCGGGATAGGGCACCACTTCAAGCGTGTGCTGGCTCCGCCAGAAAATAGAAGAGAAGAACTAGAGAATTATTGATCTTCAACTTTGATTGATTGAATATAATGAAAAATTACAAGAGTATTTATAATAGCTTAACGGACCATGGGCCTATTATGGCTATTATGACTTTCCTAAACAAATAGTCAAACGCATTGAATGCGAAGACATTCCTAAACAATGACTTTCCTAACACAAAGACATATCCTAAACATAATAAACTATGATAATATCCTAACCATTAGCGTATCAGATTCTATCACTTCTATTCCCTTTTTGACTCACTGTTTACAATACAACACAGTTTTTTTCAGTTTTTGTTTCGTATTTTTTGACAGTTTCAGACTTTTGACCTATCAAACTTTATAATTTTTGTTCCGCATTTTCAGTTTCAAAGTTTTATAAAAAATAATTGTATAAAAAAATAAAAAATAAAAACTCAGAAAGTTAGGAAGGGTATTACTCGCACTTTAGGAGATATTAATAACCTGACTCTTGAATGACTTAGGATCCTTACGTCATTGATGTGACTTCAGAATTTTCCTTCTCACATTGCTTGTATAAATAATATAAATATTATACTTTTTTTGTCTTAAAATAAGTGTTTAGTTTAATTTTTCAGAGTTAAACTAGTTCAACTTTAACCTTAAATATTTTTGTGTGTATTATATAATACTTGAAGAAAATTATACCTATAAAAGTATACTTAAAACTCAATCTATTCATATATTTTGCATATAAGTGTTATATAACACACACACAAATATATAAAGTCAAAGTCGAACCCGTTTGACTCTGAAAAGTCAAACTGAACATTTATTTTAGGACAAAGGTAATAAAAAAACATTATTAAATATATTTTGTATTTAAGTTAGGGTTAAGTCCAAAAATAGGCCATGTACTTTCATAAAATTTCACATATAGGTAACGAACTTTAAAAAATACCATTGTCACCCATGTACTCAGTATTTATATTCCATTACCACCAATATCGTCCCATTTTGCAATGGGTTACGGGCTATAACCGGATAATTTGTACACGTCATATTTTTTATATAATTTTTTTAATTATCATATTAAATGTTATACCTACCCCGACCCACCCCTTAACCAAATATCATTTCCCCAATTTCATTTCATCAGTTAATATAAACCCTAATTAATCGTTTCCTTAACCCAAAATTCAGTTCATAATCACAATGGCTAGAGGTAAAGGTAAGTCATTTGTTATTAGTAAAGTTAAAGGTATGCCATTTGTTTAACACACAGTTTTATGAGTGGTTTTTTAAAAGTGATAAAAGCTTCGTAAAAATGGTGTTTTCAATTGCTTATCCTAAATGCTTATATCTCAGTATTAACTATTAAGGGTGCTTTCGATTGCTTATCCAATATGCTTATTTGTTCTTTGTGATTGAAAGAGCTTATTAGAAAATATGATTAGTAAATAAAAAGTTTTAGGGTGTTTGTGATTGCTTACTACGCAAAAGGTACCATGGCTGCATTATAGCTTTTGGCTTTTGCCATAAGGTTTTATTGATAAGGTTTTTTATGGATTAATAAACTAAGAGCTTAGGCATGTAATGAATTGATAAAGTAGGTTTTGTAATGCTTAGTTATTCATAAGTTATGCATTATAGCTTATGTGAACTCCAATTGAGCAATTGAGCATTAGGATTAGGATTAGGGATACACATGGGTGTTGTTCAAATCCACCATTTTGATTATTTTTTTCAAATCTGCCCATATTTCTTCATAGTATCAACACTTGAGCAAAGCTATCTTGTGTAGTTAATGTTGTGTAGTTATCTTTTGTAGTTAACCTTGTTCCTTGCCACTTTTTCATCACTATGCTTCTAATCTTTTCACATTTTACTCACTATCATTCTATTATTGATGGAATTATTGCATGACATTACTGTCATTCTATTTAGTAACTATTCTTAATTTGTTATTGCAGAAATCATTGTGCTTAGTTCTGACAGCGACACCTCTTTAAAAAGCACTAACTTAGAGGTAAGCAGCAGCTCAGATGATATTGTGTCTACCAAGAGGCCATCAAAAGCAATGGTGTGTCGGGAGGAGTCTGACAGCAACATCTCTTTAAAAAGCACCATCTTGGAGCTAAGCAGCAGCTTAGATGATATTGTGTCTAGGGAGGGGCCATCAAAAGTAATTGTGTCTAGGGAGGAGCCATAAAAAGAATTGCTCAAATGGTACGAAGATGCTAGACGAGGATGCCACAACTGAGGATACCACATACGAGGATACCACAGACGAGGACATTGAAGAATCTTTCTTTTCAAAGTCTAAAGGTAAAAATGTACAAAGGACAAAGCATCCAACTCCAACAGTCATCTTCAAAAGCCCTATTCCAATCAAAGGATGCATGCTTGGACTAGCAAATGTTCAAACATGGGATAATATTGTCAAAAAATTTGGAGTGAGGAAACCTGAAAGTTATGCAGACAAGGCAAAAGGGAAAAGAAATGTTTGCAGTTAAAGTTGATGAAAGGATTTCATCATTTTATTTAATTTCATCTAGTACTTATCTTAAAACAATATTCTAATAACCTCTTAAGCTAATTTTTGGGCACTCTGACTTGTATTAGCTGATCAAACCTAATTTTACTTTAGTAATGACTTGTATTTGCAGTGGAACCTGTAAAATCAAATTTCTAAGTTTAGGTCTGTTTGTGTTTTCGTTTTTATTAAATGTGTATTTTTAGATTGTTTTGTGTTTGTGTTTTCATTAAAGTACGTGAAAATGATATGGGTCATACAGGAATTTTAAAACACTGATATGGGTCATACATGAAAAAGGGAAAAAAGTAGGCCCAATTAGCTGAGGTGGAACCCAACAGGTAATATTACCTATTTCGACAAGTCATAGCCGGTTTTATGGGTGACAATAGTATTTTCCAAAATTCGTTACCTATATGTGGGAATTTTATGAAAGTACATAACCTATTTTTGGACTTAACCCTTTATTAAGTTATATTTAGAAGCATATGTTGTCATAAAAAAAAGTCTTTCAAAAACTAAATGCGTTGCGGATGCTTTTACTTTCGGTACAAGAAATGGTATTGTATACGCATGAAATCAAATAGTAGAAAACTGATAAAAAGTGAAAAAGAACTAAAAGGGAAAATATTTTGAGTCCTTTTCAACGTCACCAAACTCAGTTGTGCGTTGCCTTATGAGTTCAGAGTTCTTAACGTGTGTTCATTTATCACTGATAATTATACTTTCGAATCCAAAAAATCACCAAATCAAACAACAAATATCCCGAATTCAAACTAGAGTACTCGACAAATAAAAAATCCCTAATTCAAAACTCAATGGCGGCGATCAAAAATCCCTAATTCAAAAATCCCCTTTTCAATGGCGGCGATCAAACCTTTTTCCCA